>LUCH01000950.1:38240-75058 GCA_013368495.1 Paragonimus heterotremus | reverse complement strand
CAACCAGCTTGATTGTCAACATCAACTTGTGATTCAGCTAGACCCGCTTCTCAAGAAATCTGAAGGCAATGCTAACCTCCGTCACACGAACTGATATCTGGCGGTCCACGAACAGATTCGCCGACTGGTTACTACTCAAATAACAGAGGTCTGTGCAGCTACCCAAATTTGCATGCAAAATCGTGGAGAAAGTAAACGGTCCAAATCAGCTAATACCAGGCAACCGGCTCAGATATGACCTGAAAATTGCATTGTTCCCGCTCCAGTTTGGTCAAAAGTTTATATAAGTACTCCTCTCCGTGCCGACCACACAGACAAGGCTTATTGGAACTTGTTCATTCTTCAGGCAAACGATTTCCGCTTAAGTTCTTCAGACCAATTGCCTATTCATCTGGCATATCCCAAGTACCACGCAGAGATGAGAATAAACTGAACAACAAGACCAGTATAAATTCATTCTAAAATGAGCCGTGCTTTCGTTGTAAAACGAAGTGAACTCACTTGAAGGATTGTGTCTGTCAGTCAGTCAGAGCATTGTAGTATTAGGATACCTGATCACTCTGGAAAGACAGCAGTGGTGGTGGTGAACATTATTACCGTAGAGTTTTCTAACTCAAACCATCAACGGTCTGGCTAAGGAAGACCAATTCACTCCTAGTATAGAGCAGCTCATGTATAAACTAGATCACCATCACCTTGCAATGTAGGATTACATACACCATGGTTGAGTCTTCACAAACCTACTATTCCGTTTAACTGACTGTAATGTGACTCACCATCCCCCCTTCTATATTGTAAATTTTGACCACTGTCGATCAGCATGACCGGCTCGACAGAGTTAAGTAACTGGAACAATATTCCGAAAAATTCCACGTTGTTTACAAATGTTCTTGTAAAATAGACAACAACAAGGACAGCAACAGCAACCAGCTGTTTCATTCATTCTTAATCAGATGGTATTCAGCTAGAGCATATGCAAACGTGCAATGAGAATCATGTTCTTTTCTCCTCAGGCCCTAGTCATCTAACTGATGCAAACCGCCCTCGACTCTTTTTGGTTTCGAGGTGTTTTTTTGATGGGATGGAGAAAAGGAATTTATTATACAGAGTATTTAATTAGGCGGACTTTTAGACAACCTCCAACAAGCTCCAAATCGTTATTGTTCATAAGCAGAGTGGGTTGCAATATTGTGTTCGGGTGCTTCGCTAAACCGATGTGGTTAGCGGGCCTAGTGTTTTGAGCCAAGAACGTGGATGGCGCAAATGTTATTTATTCAGGAAAGCAACATGTGGGTTTTGCGTTCAAACATGATAACAAACGAAACCTTCATCTGCGCACGGTACCGGACCCAGTACGTCACGGTTGCCACAGACGCCAATGCTCAGTTTCTTTGTGTGCCAAGAACCATTTCTTGCCAGGTTGCATTCCAGTGCTTCTTCTTGTATTTTTCTTGCGGCCACTTCATCGTGAAAATCCACGTTGTTGCCCCATTGCTGAATAGTAGTGGTGTGCGTAGCACAGTACGATTGCCCCTCCTCACTACACTAGTGTCTTGACGATTCGTTTGGTGAGCCTTTCATTTGGAATTTTCGTAACGTGGTTTGGACTCCGAATTTTGTAATCGGGACCACATCTGTGAGACTGTCGTCATCATGCGGAAACGTTAAGCCACACTGGTTCTTGAGTAGTGCTCAGACTGCTTGAACTCTCCGTTGGAGTCACGACAACTGTCATGTTAATTACATGCAACGACTAGGACGCCCTCTAAGTTGAAGTCACAAATACCCATAAGTTTGTCGGGTAATATGTTGTTCAGTGTGCATTGAACATAACTCACAACTAACCAGGGTTTGCACAGTCTCATAAACTTTTCAGCTGACTCTTTGAAACAAAGCCCAATACTCGAGTTCCGCTGCTGTCAGAGTTCCCCAGATTGCTACTCTAACGAACGCACACCATGATGTTGTATAATATTACGTTTGGGTGTGAGGTTAATAACAGTCATTTACGTTCTCTACCCTAGTTGAGTGAGTGTATTGATTTCAGATTGGTCGTACAGAGGACGAACGGGAAAATGAGTTCAGATGAAAATTTGCTTACAGTCATTGCCCAATTCCCTAGTTCAGTCAGTGCGCACCAAAGTGGAGACGTGGACGACTGAGAAAACGGCACCAACACAACCAATGACATTGAAAGCAGTTCAGCAGTGCTTATCGGAAGGAACAACTTCATTGTTACTCCTGATCTGAAAACCGAGCACACTAGCCCGATTAGCTGTGAGGAAGAGGTGCCGTGGCTTCCCATCGATGAACCAACGCTCCAAACAGTTGTCATGGATGACCAAATCGGAGACACTATTATTCCAACACTCGGTGAAATATCTCAACGCGGGGGTCAGGTATGTTTCAGGCCCGCAGTAGGTAGATTGCGGACAACAAGGGCGACCGGACAAGCCGTCATTCAACGAAATCGGACAAACGAGCGAGAAATGACAGTCGAAAAACCCACGGCACAGAGCGTCAGTCACAGGCAGGAAATTAGTCAGAAATGCACCGGACGTGTGAATGGAAATCACCGCTACAGTGTGGTGTGGAATTTCGGTTCATAAACGCAAGCACGCGCGTGGCGTGGGAACGACCGAGTTGGGCAGTAAAGGTTGTCTCACTGAACAAATTTCTGCCACATCGATGCCGGGCCCATGAACACGATGCGATGAAGCGGCTGTGGTCAAGTCCATTAGTGGACAGGGACGTAGAGTATTGGCTACCGCAATCTTGGGCGACTGATGCATACAACAGATTAACAGACGAGGCAAAACTTTTGACAGCATTGGCAACACTGCTAACCGGAGGGGTAAAGGCCGTCTGTGCCTTGAGTAGATGGAGAGCGGCCGCAGCCTCGTATCAATAAACACGGGAAGCACTAGTCCAAGATGTTACTAAGGCCTCAGAACGACAGTGGGCAATGGATCATTTCCATGGCGCAGGGATTTGCGATACACAAGACCCACTGGTTTACTATCAACAATTATTGGGCAGTTGACTTTAGGTCTGTCGAAAGTGGACGAAAAAACAAAGGAGAGCTTGATGAGAAAGTGATTTGTCTGGAGCTTGCCACCGGAATTGCAGTAGAGTGCCCGAATGTTCGAGTCTTGTGGGATCACGGACATCTAACGGCTGGTCGGAACTGCGCAGCACCTACCCGTACGGACGGAAATCGGGTGACTAGAATTCAGGGAGTTCGAGGAGAAAGTGAAGCAACTGACGAAGACAGTGCAAGGTTTGAAGACATATGTGGAACTAAGTGGACGACAAGTTAAACGAGGATGTGAGCAACCGTACCGTAATGGTTGTTTTGTTTTTAACAGGATGGGACAGTTTGCCAACCAATGCCCTAACAGACGTTTTCCATCTTGTTTTTCAGTGATAACGGGTTGTTGTGGGGGCGTTCCAAGGGTAAAAGTGCTGATAGAGAGAGAACAAAAGATCATGGGAATAGATACGGGGGCATAGGCTCCAATTACAAGCAAAGTACAGGGATTACCCCATAAGCCCAACAATCGGAATGTAGTCGCGGTCGAAGGGACGGTATCGAAAGCGTTAAGGACTCAGAATGTTGAAATTCAGATAAGTGGTACTTGGCTACGACACGCAGTGTTATTAATTGAAGACGTGAAAAAACGATAGTAGGTGCCGACTTGTTGCATCGACTGAAGTCAAACGTAAGAAATAGGAAACGGAATTCCATAACACAATGTAGCGGTGACTTCCACTCACACGTCCGGTGCATTTCTGACTAGTTTCCTGCCTGTGACTGACGCTCTGTGCCGTGGGTTTTTCGACTGTCATTTCTCGCTCGTTTGTCCGATTTCGTTGAATGACGGCTTGTCCGGTCGCCCTTGTTGTCCGCAGTCCACGTGCTGTGTGCTTGAATCATACCTTTCCGCCGCGTTGAGATATTTCACCGAGTGTTTCCGACTTCGTCACCCACCAAAATGTGCATTTAATCCGCGTGTGTGCATCGTCTAGGGACCCTAACTTGCCAGCTTCGCAACTGATTGCTAGCCATAATCCAGAGTCCTTTTGTCGTTTGTATCTTTAGACTTACGGAGGCAATTTGTTGTTATATGCCCTGTGAACGTAAATAATTGAGGTTTGCTGTAATTGATTATGTTGACACTAATATCGTGGTAATTGAGCTTACTTGTTTTGATTTTTGGGATCCGATTTGCTTTCGCGTCATTCAGCGTTCTAGTGTTAACTATGTCGTGTTGATTACACCTAAGCGTTTCTTCGCTTACAATATGCATATAATCCCCTAACAGCGTCATTACCCAACATTCTTGTATAACACACAAACGCATGCAGCAAGAAGGATCTGCAACCAGAATGACTGTTAATATTTTGTTATCATCAGACATTGGACAGATAACTGCTTGACTTTCAATTGCTGCCCGTTTACAGCATTAGTGAGCCAACCAACCGACCCTATCTTTTACGGTGATGAGCATGAAAACAAGATCGGAAGGTGCGCTCCTGACGAGCTTCAACAGGAGTGAAACTCGAGTAGAGCGCAGATTATGCGCACCAAATTTGGTGCAAATTGCAATGACACGGAATCTGTTGTACGCGTTGATCTTCGGGTTGATTGTGCTTGACCGTGCACGTTCAACTGGCTAACCAGCATTGGCCGGCTGGACACAAAGGCCTCACTCACACACCTACTGGTCTTATTCCTTCGGGATCTACACCGGAAACGTGGTGTGTGAGTGGAACCACAAGTGGTGTAGCACAAGCCACTTGGGGTGATGGTTTGAAGTACAGACGTCCTTTGGCTTCGGTCACTGCAACAGGCTAATCCGAATCGGATGCCGCCAACTGTGTGTAGGCATGACCTCCGCCAGAGGCCTGTCGCATTTCTGGTTGCTTGCTTGTATCTTCCATTGATCAGCCAAACGGTCGATGCATGTTGGTTCATACACGTGTTTCACCTTGAGCCTACTTTTGAACATGGTCGCGCCAAGTCTACTTGGTATGCAGTACACGAGTTTATTCACTCTTTGGTCTGACTTTTAAGGTTATCACAGAGGTATACACCCAGTTACAAAATCCGAATTCCGAACCAAAGTTTTGCCCAACGAACAGGCCCCTAACCGAGGCGGGTGAGCGAACGGGCACAACAAACCGTTGTAGCCACACTGCATGAAAACCAGACCAATACGCTTTTCAGTTGTCAGATTACCAGCCGGTTCTCTTACTTGCATTCCAGAGACGTGAACTGGGTCCAGCATGATCACTTCGTCCAGATCAAACTGTGTACGGTTGCTGTTCTCAAAACTGAACGGAGGAAAATGTGACTCAACATTACTCAGCATGAGAGGAGCCAGCCAGTCAGACACACAGGACGAACCAATATTGTGAACCAGTAACGTGGATGGCTGGAGGATTTCTTACTCAGAAAACTGGTGCAGTGAAGATGAGCGATCGTATTATACTACTCATACCGCTGCTATTCAGTAGTAGGACCAGAGCATATATTTTGATATCGTACAAGCCGCAGGAAAGATGCAGAAAGGAACATCAAAGTGCAGCATCGCCCATAATAGTCCCTGCTACTTAAAGGAACTGAGTATTAACGTCTGTGTCAGCCGAGACGGTGTGGGGCTGAATACTGCGTGCAAGTGAGTGGTTTTGTTTCTGGTCTTGTTTAAACGCTTAACTCATGTGTTGCTTTGTCGAATAAACAACCCTTGCGCCATCCGCGTTCTTGGATTACAACACTAGCACATAGGGTATGTACTTCAGCACCACAACAAACAAACACTCATTTGCATGTAACATTGATCCAAGAACGTCACGGTTGTTACGGTTGTCGATGTCCAGTTCCTGTACGTATAGATAACCAGTTTCCTCCAAAGTACACTCTAATGTTTCTTCCTATATTTCTCCCCGATCACTTCAATATCGAAAACATGCTCGTGCCTCAGTACTGAGTGACAGTGTGAGTAGTATAATGTGGTCATTCGTCCTCACTACACTGGTCACCCTAGGACGCACAAGTCCAACATGCCTTACAAGTTGTTATCCGAATCATTTACAAATACAGTCTGTATATTTTTCTGCTGTATTTTTCGATCAATTTCCATTTGGCATTTCCTAAATCTGTTCCGTTTTTGTATGCAGCTTTCTATCATCATTCGTTTGATGCACGAATGATCACAATCGCATGCTCCATTACAGAACTATTGTGTTCTTACTTTGTCAATTTGTACTCGTTGGTGGACGCTAATCCCTAGTTTTGTGTTGCCTTTCAAACGATGTGACGTTTACTGAAAAGTTCGTCATCAACTAAGCATTGTGGATCGTGGACTATGGAGTCGAGCGATTAGATGGGAAATGCGCGTACATTCCCTGTCAGGGATCATGGCTGTGGTTGTAATATTATGTTCGAGCGGTTCTTTAGCCCGACTCGGTTTATTCGATGGGTTTGTCCTTGGTTCGGATTAAGGATTTTGTATCCGGCTTCCGCACTTCTGGAACAATTTGTACAGTTTGGATGTAGTCGAAAAATGTGAACGTTCTGTTTAACATGTTCTAACTAGACTAGCTGAAGAAAACACAACTTCGCTAGCAAGTTGCAGTTCTCAACGTTTCAACCACCTTACGTGGACTATGCTGGGGGTTTGTAGATGGGATAACGTGATTCCGTTCATAACTTTTTTGAGGAAAACCACCCGAAGTGGTCGAACGTTTCGTTACCGTATGCTAACTGTTGTCTCCAACGAGATATAAAGGCTGTTGACGTGCCATGGCTGGTTTTATGACAACGCAGACTGTTATCCAAAGAATAACGAGTATGCTACCAATATGGAGGTCCCCCACCCGCTAATGTAAGATTATAGTCATACAATCACATGCTTATAAGTATATTTGAACTGATTTACCGTAAGCATTGTAGTGGGAGTGTTTCTGTAACGCGACGGGATTGGTCGACTTTACTACTGGAAAAAACATCTAGGAATCATTGCACTGTGAATGAACCTAAATCCACAACATTTGGCAGCCGGTTTCCTTTCATCCCCGGGAGAAAATAATTTGAATAGTCTAATTTTCTCATTGGTTGATAGATAAATCCGTTGATACTAGACTATGCATACGTATCAGCAGCACATAATTACAATTTTTAGATGTGGAGGTGTAAATGGTTACACAGAAAGAAAAGAAATGTGGATACTTCCAACTGCGTAATAATAACAACTATATACGTATGTCAGTATCTATGTGCACGTATATGTTTATGTGGATATATATATATATATATATATATAATCTATCCACATATTCATATATTCGTAGGTATACATAACCCATATCTGCTTATAGACGTTCTTCTGTATTTTAATACGCATCTGTCCAAATATATGGACTACTAAGCTTGCATCCTTCAGGCCACTTGGAACTGAGCTAAGTTCGAATGATGTTTTGTAAGACAAAGTAAAATGTGTAATGTTTCGTATATTTTTTTCAGACAAGATTATTTGTATCATTTTACTCAAATCTGACATAACTTTCATTTCATTGAATTTACATAAATTTTCATACGACGAGAAACTGGCTGTCATAACAGTTGTAAAATGTTTTGTAAGGTGTGGATATCTTGATAATATCGAAATCATAATTGAAGAGTCTGAGAATAAGAAGATGGCTGATTGTGTTTATGGACACACTGTGTGTATCTCTGGACCATTTGGGCATCATTTGTTGACTCATCTTTTGACAGTGTTTATATGTGAGAGAAGAGAAAGTGTTAATCTTTGCCGTGACCGAGATTCATAGTCCGGTCATGTTTTCATGAAGCAAACTGTCTTCACTATCGTACCATTGACCTCATTTTAGGCGTGATCGAATCATCACAGAAAATGCCTATTCATATTCATATTTGAGCAGGGCTCAGATTGCCTGTTCGTCTCAGAACCAGAAGTACTAGTCGTGAGTCATCGAGTGGAGTTACCACGACGATTATTGCGTCTCTTCTCGAGGCGATCAGGCAATCTGGCTGAGTCTTCAGGTATGATAACTAGTTTGTGTGATATATGAGGTCAGTCACACAGTAATTAACATGGTAATTTCATGAAAGTCTACTCGGGTGTGTAGTCTTGGGCGTGACAGAGATATGTACTATTGATGTGCTGTAATAAGAACGAAATTCCAATGTAGTTGTTCTTTTCAAAATGAGCTGATTGAAAATCTTGATGAATGTGAAAACCACTTGAACACAAACAAATCCCAGACGATCTATCCACAATGTGGTGTATACATTTTAACACAAATATACACATTACCTTTTAATGGTTATCCTTTATTTTACAGTTTTATTGTATGTACAATCCGGAAAGATTATGTACATTTACTTGCTCAGCCAATAAAATCATCTCACACAATGGTGTCACTTAGCTGAAACCGAGTTGTAACAGTGTTAAGGAGATTCAATCATATTCTCATGATTAACATAATCAACTAATGTGTTCCATCGATTGCTAATTCGATAGAGGTGTAAAATTTGTGAATGAATTATCGTGAATTACACAGCGCTTACAAAATAAAAGCACATTATAACACGACACAGAATGGATCCCTGTGGTGTATACTCCATTCTTTGCAAGTACTCTACTTCATCAATGTGCCTATCCCTATATGTTTAGTTTTAGGTATACGTTGAGCAACAATATTCATATCACGTGAGATATGACTGAAGTTTCACTAAACGATGAGTTGAATGAAGTCATAATCTTGAACTCTGTGAAAGATGTGAATGATTACGTATATAGATTGTCACCTATTCTTTTCAAAACTAGCCGATAGCTTAGTGTAACAGCACTGTTTAGAAAATAATTTATGTTCAAACTGAGATCGATGAATGTGTGTGTGTCAAGGGCGTTGTCACCGGTTACTCGGTGAAATGGGTGTCCGGCAGCATCCACACGTTAGCCACATGATTGACTTGAATGACACAGTTGCACGTTCAATACAATTTGGTGTTGTGGACTTTCACTACTTAGTTTCGTGTTTGATGTACACCACAGCCAGAAATAGTTCTTAGGCTAGGCACCTCAAAATAAACGTTCTGTATGGCACAATATTAGACGCATATCCAGAAAGTGAGTTTCCAGATAATCCAACTTCTCTAGTGCACACATGACAGCAGCGGCTCAATCGATTTTGAAATTGCTAGTTTGGTAATCATGATACTTCATTTATTTTCTCTCTTGCGACCGTTTTTTCTTTTTCTTTGCTCATTAGTTAAAGATAGTCTAAAACTATCTTACTTACAATACTGCTGTCTGCTCCATCAATGTTCCTACAACATATTTACTAGGTATACGATCATTATCTTGATCAACTCACAATTCACATAGTGCATTCTGAACATTCATTGTGTACAAAAACTCGATTGGCGTAAATATCTCATAATCTATAAACTTGTATTGAAGACTGTCACACAGAAAACGTGAATCGAGTGTGAAATAAATAAGGCTAATGTTATTGGCATCCAAACTGTTCGACAAAAGCTTAGAATCTCGTAATTTCCTGTGACCAGTCAGTGGATGATCTGCACTATGTGATCGATACAGTGTACATTTTCCGCAGTTTGGATAAAAGCAATAGAGTTGAATGATTGAACCATAGTGGAGGTCAGTGATCGACAGTTCATTATTACTACATCACTTATTAAAAATAAGTAGTTTGGCAGACTTACGACTTTAAATGAGACCCAACTGTAACACATCAAGGCTTTGATTGGATTCGGACTAGCGACAGAAACAGCATGCCAAAACACGGTAAGCGCTCCGAACGAATTTAAATTGGGTGTCAATGGATTATTAACGGATTATACTTCCCATAATTCGTAAGGCATAGTAGCTAATTTAGAAGAATCAAATAGCAGGAAATCTTGGCTTCAGCTGGACTCGAACTAGTGAAAGAAGCCATTTGTCAAAGGGCATAGCGCGCTCTACCATTTGAGCTAGGAAGCTATACTACTGGTTTGAATTCAGCTTAAACTCAGGTGATTTGCAATTAATTCGCCTCCGACCTAGAAGTCGTTCATACTACTTATCAGTAACAAGAATGCAATGCTGAGCAGTAACGTTGTTGAATTTCAACATGAACTGTTCGAACCATTCTGTTTGGAGAGTCTACCCTCTGGATCACTTGGTGGATTCTCTGCAGAACAGTGTGTTGGATGGGTAGGTAAGTCAGCATATGAAAAATTTGAGCTCCCGATGTGACTCTGTAGCTCAGCTACTAGACAACCTACCACATTTGAGTATGCCGTTTTGCGGCAGATTCGAGCCCAACACAAGGTCAGATTTTCCATTATTAGATCTCTTTTCCCATTACGCAACCAAAGGGTCAGGGAGGCAGAGGGTTCAACCAAATCAGGATGGGAAGGATCTATTCATTTCGCCAAAGTACTGTCCATCTGAAGAGTGTACTGGAACTGCCAGAATGTCTAAGACGAACACAAAACTGTCCACCACATTTCATTCGCTGAAAGGCGATGCCTATACCTTCACTTACTGTAGCAAATAATCAACAGGAATGAAGAAAAATTCAGTCTTTGACAATCACGACAGCTGGTCGTCCCATTGACATGATCTAGACGAGGAACAGAAATAGTCAGTTTCGAAGAGCTACAACCGTAGCTTTTGATGGCTGTGGGGGGGGAATCTCATTGTGCAAGAAGCAAAAAAGTTAGTAATACTGGACAGAATACAAACCTGGGTTTCTTGTCGTAACACATCATGGTGTCATGCAAAACTCTACACATGGTTGGATTTTCTAGCACCAATCCTGTAGCTAAACGTCACGCGGAATCTGGGAAACAATCGTGAGAAGATTATGTGAAACTGGATGAATTTTTCTTTGTAAAATGGAGATGAAGGATGAACTCTTTCAAGAATTGCAAGCCACTGGCCTAGTGAAACTAACATGTTTGGTGACCATCATACAAGTTGGATTTTACCCCATCGTCTCCCAAGCAATCTTTTCATTACTGTCCATTTTTTCTACGCATCCGGCCAACCGTTGGTTCAATCGTCTATTACCTATAAAACATCCGTATCAAACGACCTCGTGTTTCAAATATTTGTGTAGAAAATGAGTTTCCTTAAGTGAAGGTTGACCGAGATCATCATATAAATTTTTCGTAAATTGTGGAATGCTTGGCATCAATCAAATGTGTGTTGTGTAGGGCTGCCGGTTGATTGTTGAATCGGTCCTGTTGATACTCACAGACTGGTTTAGATCAATTATCCCGTCAATAAACTTGAATCTACAGGAAAAATTGAATCAGAAAAACAGAAGGAAAGTTGCACTTTGTCTTTCAAACACAAACACACTCTCAGGCTGAAGAAAAACCAGAAAGCATGTTCGGATTACAAAAATCGGACCTAAAAGAATCACTTTTGATATGTACCCTCAGTGTTCATTTCGTGATCAGCGGCGAGCTGCATTGACAATCGGAAGGGGTTTACTACTGGCAGACGTATTAGTGAACAAATTAGGACCCCAGTTTCAATCGACCATTCAGAGTCTTTATATGCACCGTCGATATGTAGGCGATATATTTGTTTACTGGTGAGTAGTAGAGGACTTTGATTTTCATATAGGTTGGAGATCATCTACAAGTGATCGCAGCTGTCGGATTCCCATAGACTATCCAATCGGCCCCTTTCGAACTTCAGAAGCACTAGACTCGGGTTACGCTCTCGTTAGAGCTCGTCAGTAGTGCATATCCTTGCCATAACCGGGACTAGAACTCCGGCCACGCTTTGATGAGGCAACCGTATTGACCACTGCGTCATTCACCTCACATTAAACCGACCGAAGTAAGTGATAACTGCTGTCTGCATCTACCGATCGACTTTCCGTCACGCTTAAACTATCGCAAAGTTAGAATAGTTTGTAGCCTACACAAGACGATTCTAGTAAACATGTCTACACTCCTGAGTGTTACTACCTTTTATGATGTTGGCAATGCAACGGGTTAAACTTGATAACAGGGATTGGTTTAACTGTCCATAATGGAGGCACACCGAGTTGGCCTCAGCAAATAATCGAAGTACTGGGTGATTGACTGAAGCTTTGTGTTTAAAACCCGATCTTTCTAGTTGTCCGAGCAAACCCCGACAGCTTCTGTAATCGCGGTTCACAAGACTGCTCTGAATCTCTCTCCCTTCCGCAAACCAGCCAGTAGCAAAATTCCGACTGATCTTCAATCGCTATAGTACTTTGAAATTAACTATAATAGTGAAGAGCTAAAATTCCCCCCTTGGAAAACCTAAATCAAAGACTGAAGAAATGTAGAACGTGAATGGTATATACTCATGTGTATATCGATTTTGTTAAGGCCCAGCGGTATTGCACATATCCTTGTCATCGCCAGGATTTGAACTCCATTTTCATTCCAAGACTATTGTTTTACAGCCCCGGTTAGTAAATTCAAGCCTACCCACGCCAAACAAGTCATATCAGCAGATAACACTCGGTGGCCACAGTTCAGCAACCCGGCCAACCAAACTGCATGTTTCTCGGAGCAAATGGCGTTTGCGTCGGCCTTGAGCGACCTGAACGAATGCCAGCACGAATCCTAGAGCAAGCAATGCTCACTCGAGTCTCAGGAGCATAGTGGCCAACCTGAGACACTCACAAGAACGTAGGACGCTTTCCACTGGGACTTGAAATGTGCGCACACTCTTGGATCGATGCAGCTCCATAGAACAACCAGAACGGCGCATCGTACTGATTGCTATGGAGCTGGACCGGTATGGAATCAACATAGCAGTCTTGGCTGAGAAAAGGTTTGCAGACCAAGGTAAGTTGTCAGAAACAGGTGTCGGGTTCACCTTTTACTGGATAAATTACCCGGCAGATGGGCCTGGGGAGCAAGATGTCTGTTTTGTGCTGATCACATCCGTGCCTTGATTATAGGAGAAACTCACAGCATCAGTCCTCGAATCCTGACCATGCGTCTGCGAGTCGGTCGAGGCAAGTGCGCCATATGCGTTAGTGTTTGTGATTCAAATATGTCACACTGACAATACAGAGGACCGGTTCTATGATGAGCTATCCGCCACTAATCCGGTTGGCACCAGTGAGTGGCCCACTGTTTGTTCTGGGTGACTTGAACGCTGGCGTCGGGTGCAACTCGGTAGCTTGACTGGGAGTCCTCAGACCATACGGTATTGGTTCAGTCAATCAGAACGGTGATCATCTACTCCGCCTGTGTGCTACTCACGAATTGGCTATCACAAGCACCACATTCCAGCTGGATGCGAGCGACATGACGACTTGGACCCATGCACGAAGCGGTCATCACCATTTGCTTGATTACGTGGTGGTACGGCAGCCTGACTTTCGTGAAATGCGTATCGCGTGAGTGATGCACAGCACTGAATGTTGCACAGATCGTAGGCTGGTTAAGACCAAATTGTTTATTCATGCCTGCAAGCCTGTTTATTGTAGATCTTTCGGACAATGGCAGAATTTGGATGTCAAACGATTGGAGAATTGTGAGACGTGGAATGCTTTTCCGTGTGCCGTTGTCTGTCATCTGCAAGACGCTTCTGAATCCACTACCACCGAGGGTATGTGACAAGAGTTCAAGGAACGGATTATGACGACACTTATCGAGACGATCGGTATGGAATACCAGAAACGGCCAGACTGGTCCGACGACAAGAGAGCAACATCCAAATGTACTCTACCTTCAATTGGCCTAGCGTGTTCGCGAAATCAAGGACAACCAGTGGATGAAGCAGGGTGAGTAGATGCAGGGCTTCGCAGACCGTCGACAACATAAAGAGTTTTACGATCCACTTAAGGGGACTTTCGGTCCATCGATGTAGTCCACTAAAGCACTGGTAGACGTGGACGCCAGCTGTTTGTTCACTCATTCAGAGGATATCATGAAAGTGTGTCGCAAACACTTTTTTAGTTTGATAAACCACCCTGCTACCATTGATTGAGTGACCGTGAACAGTCTGCTGCAACAGGCTATCAAATCTTCACTGCTCTCGCCCTGAACTTTCTAGAGTTGCAAAGGGCACTTGTTCAACCGCGCAACGGTAAGGCTGCAGGCGAAGATGGATTGCCAGGTGAAATCCTGAAGAGTGGTGGGCCGACGCTAGACCGTGCACTGCTTGTGATGATTCACTCTGTCTGGGAGCGCGAGGTGATGCCGCAAGAATTCAAGGATGTCCTTATCGGAGCATAAGTCTGCTGAGTTGCTCAGTTAAGGTGCTTGCCAGAATCCTTCTGAATCGGCTGTATATGGAAGTCTTGGAGGTCAATGTTCCTGAGAAGCAGTGCGGATTCCGGACAAGTCGCAGCACGATCGACTTGATGGTTACTGTCAGACAGTTTCAGAAGAATTGCTGGGAACGCAACCAGCCCCCGTATGCCCTCTTCGTCGACTTCATCATGGCGTCCGATTCCGTGAGCCACGAGGCGCTGTAGACGGTGCTTGGTAAGTTTGGATGTCCAGGTAAGTTCGTCAATTTGATTAGATTGTTGCACCTGGGCATGAGGGCGATGGTACAACCGTGTGGATCGACCTCTGATGATTTTGACATTGTCACTGGCGTGAAGCAGATTTGTGTGTTAGCCTCAGCCCTATTTAGCTTATATTTGACTGCCATGCTAACAGTTGCTTTTCAGGATTCTGGGGAGGACGGCGTTGAGGTAGGGTAACAGACGCATGGGCGTTTGCTGAATATTCGACGCTTTGGCGCCCCAAACAGGTTCCATACCTCACTGGTTCGCATGCTTCTGTTGGCAGATGACAGCGCGCTGTTCGCACATAGCGAGGACGAACTACAGCGATTGGCCACGGCTTTCACGACCACAGCATCCAAGTTTGGACTGGATATCAACACAGGCAAGACATTTTCTTTCTTTCAGTCTTCTCTGGGTAGAGGTACCTTTCCTGCCCTGGCGCCTGAAATTCACATCACTGGAGATATTGCTGACAGCTACGCAGATTTCTGCTACGTGATTAGGAGTTTGTTCATGGGTCAGCCCGTGGACTAGGAGTTACGAACTCGCGTGGCAAAGGCTAGTGATGCTTTCGGACGTCTTGAAAGACGTGCTTTTAAGAACCACAGCCTGAAGAGGAGCAATAAGCTGTATGTCTACGGCTTAGTCATTATATCTTGCTGCTGTACGACGGCTAGACGTGGACATTGTATTAGCGAACCCTGCAATATCTGGTCCGTTTCCACTTGCAATGTGTAGGACGCACCCTGAGTACTGGATATTCCGAACACTGGTAAACTGCGGCGAGCGGACATGAACGGGATGGAGGTCATGCAGATGCTGAAGCACCTTCGTTGGCGAGATCATATTCACCGAATGGGCGATAACCGTATTCCGAATCAGGTGCTGTGGAGGCAGGTGAGGTTATGTAAGCGGAATTCTAGTGGTCAAAAGCAGAGACGCTGTGCAGGTGAGTCTTTCGAGTTGTAACACTGATTTCAGATGCTGGGAAGAGTTGGCGTCGAACGGAACGGTCTGAAGGAATACGATTCGGACGGGCGTCCGCAAGTTCAACGAGCAACGGTTGCGTAGCCGTGAACGTAAACGCGCGGTACGCAAGGGAACCATCGGTGCCATAGGTCGTGGTGACATGACTGTATGGCGTTTCGATGTGTACGGCCGTAAATGCACTGGCCGTCTCGGACTAGTTAATCATCAACGTATTCGTAGTACACCATCGGGGAAGAGACTACGGGTTCGTTAGGCTCAAGTAGTTTACATCAGTTACATCCATTTTTTTCTTGTTCACATCAAACGACAACCATCGTCGTTTGGACCTCACCTGCTGCTCTTTTTAGAAACCTGGTTGTCTGTGGGCTTCTACCTTTCCTTTTCTTTAGCATTGTTGTTGTACTGTATGATGAATGTCTTTTCTGTGTTTTCTCATGTTGATTTTACTCCATATCCTTCCTGGAATGCACTAAGGTGTACTCCTATACTGAACTAAGTCTTGCATTACATTTTCAATACTTTTCTCCACAGTTTAGATTCTACCATTGAAGTCTCTCTCTGTTTTTAATTCTCGAGAGATAGAGGTATCATTTTGGAGCTAGTCTATGAAGTGGCTAACCAGCATTGGCCAGCTGGACACAAAGGACCCACTCACACACCTACTGATCTTATTCGGTCGGTTTTACACTGGATGAGTGATGTGTGGGTGGAACCACAGGTGGTGCAACTCAAGGCATTTGCGTTGTTGGTTCAGCGTATGCGTCCTTTGGTTTCGGTCATTGTAACAGGCTAATCAGTTTCGGATGCCGTCAACCGTGTGTTTATTGTATGCATCTCATACAGACACATCGGAGCAGCTGGTACTGCGTCACTAAAGATCGGCTGTACAAGGACCAGTGACGATTGAGCTAGACCAGAAGGACTGAAAGTGTGCAAAATCAATGTAATCGGCTGATTGTGACATCAATAGCTATGGTGTTATTCCGAGTTTGACTTCCGTATGTTATATAGATCACTTTTACATCACAACTAGATAGATCACGTATTGACAACAATTGGAATCGCTTGTGAATAAAACGAGCATGGGTTTGGTCTAGAAGCCGAATTAGTAGTCTAGAAAAAACGGGTGATATTAGGATTATCAGGAAAAATCGATCAACCGAACCTTGTTGTTTCAACTCCGGTAGGCGTCTGGCAGATTTCATTCAATTTTATTCACGTATGCAGATCGATTGATAACACATGACATGACTTTAATGTACCAGTTCCAATCAAAGACAACCATTTAACAGTGACTGCCGGATTGATAGTTAACGTGATGAAACAGTATGGTGAAAGTCTACTCGACTCACTATTTACCCAGTAGATCTAACAAGTGACCATTCCAAACATCGCGTGAAGATACCACTTCAGGATTGAACGAAAAGCCTTAATGTTGCCCTTCCAGTTGTTCACCAGGTTCTTTGTCCCCTACTGGACCAACCAGCTTACAATTTCACGACAGAGGTGACAATATGATCAGCCAGTGAGGGACTGTGTTTTACTTAGTACTGTTTTACATTTATGAATGCGGCTTTTTGTCTCATGAATAAGAAGAACTGCTTATTGCCACCAGTACGAGGTCATCTTATTACTTGTGTGTGAGGTTTCAATTCGAGTACAATTTCTAGGATTACACGAACACCCTAATTCTGAGTATTACGAAAAGTTACAGTAATTTCGCTTTAGGTCATTGTGACCGTAGTTCATCCAAACTGTTGATGTAACAATTCACCGTAGGCCCAACGACTAACAGAGAGTTGTACAGTCATAGGTCAACTGTCAGAAATCTTCCAGTCACAAATGTTGCTTGTAAGCCCGGTGACTGGGTCTAAGTTGAACGACTGCCGGGTTTGATTTCTTCTAGGCTGTCTCTAGTCGATTTGTTCAACCAATGACAAAACTGACCATAGCGGAGGTGTTCATTGGAAAATTAGCTTGATGAAATTTTATGGCGAATAGCAAAGCTTCAACGTCAAGTCAGCATGACAGTGATCGGAGTGGATTCAACAAATTTCATCACTAAGCGGACACACGGACCGATCGATATCTCATCAAAATTGCCCCAAGCCAAATGCCTGTCTTCTTTTTACCAGGTAACTGACACAAAAATGAGGCTTAAAAGATGCTGATAATACCAAGAACATTAAGAATAAGACTTTATGACGTGCTGGATCTCATCAGATGTTGAATTGCAATCTCACAGCACTGTTCCACATCGTACTTCTGTGATGTGTTCAAAATTAAGATCAAAATACCTACTGTGATGAGTCCCAAGGTAGAAAAGGTGATCATTCTGACATTCGTCGGAGTATCTCGGCGCCTTTGTGGGATAGGGTCATAGCTCACCGTTCCTGGATCCCCGAACAGTATAAGAGATCAAGCTAGTCATTAATGAACGAAATCGACCTGACGAGTGTGAAATAACAGGCAAAAGTCTAAGACAGCAAATGTTCAGCAAACAGACAAAACCTGGCAGATGTGCACAAAACATTCAAATGGAAACTATACTGTGTTGCGGACTGGAATCTCGGTTCGTAAACATAAGTACACGAGCTGCATGAGAACGTACGGATTGAACAGTATAATCTTGCTCAGTTGAATGAGTGTTCGTCAACCTACCAATACGTGCTGCAGTAATATAGTCACGGCAATCCAAATTTCAAAATCCGTTTTAACAGTTAATCCTGAGAAAAGTTGACTAAACTATGAACTTGGAAATGCTACAAAATCTTCAAATGTAACATGCAGTAACATTTTTCGTTTATTCATGGAATGAATTTCATCCGGGAGCTTTCATTAGTGATCGCTTGGAAACAGGTTTCGAGATTCCACTTCATTCGCAAAACCACCAGTTCAGTAAAGTTGGATCAGTGTGATAGACGATGCACCAATTGACGAACAAGTTGATCTGGGAGTGGACAGTGATGAAATGGATTGTGTTTTATTCTATTTTTTGGGAAAATCCTCATCAAATTAGCAAATGGAGTGGCAGCGTGCAATCAGTTATAATAACTTATCAACAGGTTAGTACAATTGTATGGGTTCGATAAATACAAATCAGTATATAAGCAAAGAAACTAAGTGAGAACTCAAACAGGATATTCCCTGACCGAGAAGAATGCACACACTTTCAGCTATCGTCTAAGGCCTGAGGATTTGATGAAAGTAGGCACAGGAACATTACTGTGCACATTGTGCCTGATTCACAAAATCCTGATGTCGTCACAGAAACAGTGCAGACAGGTGAGGATTTTAAGCATCATTCATCGGTCTCTCTGGTCTAACAGTAAATGTTATATATTGTCTGTCCCTGTGGTCATACTTCCTCTTGGCGTGTGTGCCTGGACTACTGAAAATAACCTTCTTAGGAGAAATGGCGAAACAGGAGCACGCATCTTAGCCTGTAGCCTACCGACGGTTGTCTAATAAGATCAGATACCATTCTGACAGACTGAAAAATGTCACGTCTGAGTGAAACCAACCATATACTACCACGAAACCCAAAATACTTGCTCAGATGGACCTTTACGTAAATGCCGAATCCAGTCAAGGAGTTCGGAAAAATCCCCAATATTCTATTCCATTCCAACAGAAGATGGAGGACGTTGAATCAACTCTTCTCATTCGTGGAGTCTTCTTAAGTATATTCATCTACTATGCTTATTGCATTATTTCTACACCAACGCAGCTTCACTCTTTAACAAGCTGGTCTAACCCTGTTATTTAGTGAAACCCATTTATCATGAGCATCATGGAGATTGGATGCAAGGAGGATGTGCGTGATGTCGAATTGCGTGATAGTGTTCCCCAGTGATAAGAAGATCGAAAACGGAAGTGGTGTAGCTCTTTATTTAGGCTGGGATTTAAAAACCTCGAGTATTTGTGACAGGGTGCTGTTGTATCTTCAAGAATCAGTCTGACAAGTAGTTAACCTCATTTAGAACTTCGCTTGTTTTATGACTGTGACTTACAGATCGGCTTCTGGACGTACGGATGTTGACACGGCTTTGCATAATGCCCTGCATAAAATATCATCTTTAGGTTGTACTCAAACTCTAATAATGGAAGATCTTAAATGCTCCAGCTAGATTTCACTAGCCCTTTTAGTTACTACAGCAATTCCGTTGGAGAATTCTTCGAGGTAGTGATGTAGACCGAACTATTTCAACATGTTCAAGTTCATAGCAGGGAGCGGGTAGGTCGAGTGCAGTCTTGTCTTCAGTACGTTCTTACCAACGAGGTTGACATGATAAACGACCTAAAAATCGCCGCTCCATTTGATAGTAATGATCAGGGAACAACCGAATTCAACTATTGTGCAAAACTAGACAACATGTGTGTGTGCAAGCGCCTGTCAAGGTGCGAAGTTCACAAATATAAAAGTACCGCTTAGTAAGGTTGAATGGCCCAGCCCGATCACCACGCCTAGTTTAAGTCACCACTTGTGGACTATCTTTAAAGAAGTCTGCGGTGCCTTTAACGACCACGTCCCAGTAAAGTGTTCCCGGCCTATTAAGAAATCCAGACGTCTAGGTAGTAGAACCAGACGTCAAAATACATTGCAACGTTCGGCACAGAGCAGGTACCAATTAAAACAAACTGAACTTGCGGTTGTTGATTACATCATGGGACGCAATCGTTCCAGGCTGCTGTAAAAAGGGATCGGTCTTGCCCAAAAACGGGAAGGGAATCCTTAGCTTTTCTACGATGAGGTCGCTGCGCACATAAGGCGTAAGATTGGCACTTCGCAATTGCAATCCTCTGTTGGATTTAGCAACACAGATGTAGAGGCGACTAACACTATGGGGTAAACAGTACGTAAGCGTGCATAACTACAAAGCATGGATGACTGTTGAGCATAAAGACGGCAATTCGAATGAATTATCTCAAAATTCAGTGTCACAAATCAGAATAAAATTGGGGAACCTACCAACCCACATACCATCCGGTTCAGATTTGATACGTCCTGCCTTTATCATCGTCATCGTCACTAGGGTGCAACATGGCTTCCATAGGAAACACTTGTGCGTCACGAATCTGTCGATTGCTCACGACTTTTGGACTACGGCTGCCGACGCAGGACTGGCGTGATTTATTCAGACAAATTCAAAGTCTTTGGCAGGGATGAACGCTCCATCTTGTAGCGGGTACTTCATAGTTATGGCCTTGATGAGCGGTTGCTCACGTGACCTGAGGATTATCTGACTGAACGTAGGTTCGACGTCAAGGTGAATAGACAGCTGTCAGAGTGGTACTCTGCCACCAGTGGCGTTCCGCAAAAATTATTCTTAAGACCTGTGTTGTTCCTTCTTTTCTTTCTTGAACTATCAAGCAAAGTCAAGTCATCGGTGTTGCTTCACTTCAATTCTACAAAGCCCTGGAATGTGCAAGTGTGTCCGAAAGTTGTAATAAACTAACGGAACGTTTTAAATTACATAAACCAGTGGTCCATAGAAGATAAGTTTCTGTTTGACATCAACACATGAAAAGTCATACATATTTGCCATCCAAATTTGTTGACCACTCCCTACCCTTATCATTATTCGAACAAGACCTAATGACAGACGATTTGAATCTTTTTACAAGTTGTTTAGCCGCGTCGCAAATCACCTTGAACCCCCTAGAAAGAATTTGTGGATCATTCCACTCTGAAATATTCCACAGTACGTTCGTTCCGTACCTCGCCTACATCAAGAAACGAACCTGCAGGCCTGTCATCCCTATCTTAAAAAAGCCATGGTCTTCAAAGACTGGCCATCAGCAGAACTAGGGAGCTCAGGAAACCTCGCATCCAGAAAGATCTGTAAAATTGGGTCAATTCTGAAATGACCACAGACATTTCAGAAGAGACTAAATGCTTATCTACGAAATATGCCATACTCAAGGCTTCCAGTGACATATCTCCTCCCACTGAGCAAGAATGCGCGTTTAAGGGGTCACTCGCTGAAATAAGATTATGAAATTTGCAGGTTATCTTGTAGACGAAACTGTTTCACACTTAAATTCTGCTCACAATAAAGCTGACTACCCAACTCAGCAATCAAAACTGTGTCAATTGAGGACTATAGAAGTTTACTGAATCGGCGCATAAGAGATAGACAGTCTGTACTACCGGTTTCCTAACTCAGTGCCCACAAGTTAATAGTGTAATGAGATTGGACCGTAGAGGTTTCCTGATTGCAGAGGTTCTAGCCAATCAGTTCGCACTGTGACTGCAGCAAACGGAGTTGTGGTCGATCGACGCCAACCACCCACAGAACGACGGTCAGCTGCTAAGTCAAATTGGTGAGTAGTGTTTAAAACAAAGTTTTTGAACGCATATCAGATTTAAACAAGGGATTTGTTAAGAGTAAGGTGGTGCGAACGTAACATCGAACAGCCCGACCTATACTGCTACCTTGGCGAGGTGGTCGGGCTTGTGTACTGTTTTGATCCGGCGGGCTATGTTGACTAGGACTCTGGTCCTTCCAGGTGCAACCTTGTCAGACAGGCCAAAGGGGAGCAGTCAGACGAAAAGCAGTTACACTCATAAGATTGTATGTCCCACTACTTAGGTGAGGCACGATCCTATGGGCATACAGCAGAACTATTTTTATAGTTACAGCACTGCTATCTTCCGTATCAGGATGAAGGGGGTTAGAAAAGTTACCCTCAAACAAAGAATACTCCGATCGCCCAACGGTTGACCGTGGCCGTCGACGTATTATCCAATACGGTCGAAAAATATCTGGTATTCCTCAAAAGCATGATGTCACTTCGACTACATCCACTGCGCACAGCAGTGCTCAGAATCAGACATCAATGTCTTATTCACTGTGCCCTCGGGCTAGGCAAGCCCCTCACTGCCAAGTGAGTCAGACTATTGAGTCATTGGCTCCGGGTGGGGTCCCCCAAGAAAACCCCATATCCTGTTTTCTCGCAGGTCAGACTTTTGAGTCGAAGACTCGGGATTGGCTCCATCAAATCAACCCCCTTCCGCGGTATAAACGATCGGGAAATATCAGAAGTTATCGTTCTTCCGACAGTGACATTATTCACGTAACGCAACTTCCTCCTGGTCCGGACCTCCTCTCTTCTTCTCTTTTCAAGTTTGGTGGAGAGAGGTTGTTATCAGAACTGACAAAACTTCTGCAGATGACCTGGGAGACTGGAGAGGTACCTCGTGACTGGTGCCTATCAACAGTCATTCCCGTTTTCAAAAAGGGGGCCTGAAGTTTAGGTGACCACCACAGAGGCATCAGTTTAGTGTCTATTGCGTCCAAGTTACTCACTGGCCTTATTTTACGTCGGCCCACTAAGCCCAGAGAAAGCCAGATACGTGAAGAACAGGCAGGATTTCGATCCGGTCAAGGGTGTGTTGATCATATTTTTACCTTGAGACGGATCTTGGAACATCGGCACTGTCACAGACAGCCGACAGTCGTGATCTTTTTGGATCTCAAGGCTGCTTTCGACTCAGTTGCTCGTAACGTTCTCTGGAGCTGTCCTCTTCGCAAGGGAGTACCAGAGAAATACGTGAATCTCCCGAGATATCTGTATGCTCACTCTGCAAGCAGGGTGAGAGTTTATGGACAACTGTCTCGGTCGTTCTTCACTTCTAGTGGTGTTCGTCAGGGGTGTCCGATTTCCCCCTTCCTGTTCAATATTGTCACGGACGACGTTCTGGAGGGTGCACTTGGAGATTACAGTGAACTTGGTGTTGAGCTTCTTCCTGGCGCTAGATTGACCGATCTGGAATATGCGGACGACATTGTTTTATTTAGCCCCTCTGCTGAAAACATGCAGACCATGCTGGACAACGGGAACGACCGAGCTGGTTTGTATGGAATGCGCTGTACACCTTCAACATGCAAAAGTGTTGCGTCAAGACTGCGGCATTTCTATTCTTACTTTCTTTATTGCAGGTAATTCGCTTGAGACTGTGAACAATTTCACATACTTGGGTAGCACCATCACGTTTCAATGCTCTGAAACATTGAGTCCCTTTTAATCATTTGAATATTGCTGATGAGATATCAGGGAGGATAGCAAAGACATGCGTTGCGCGCTTGCCAAACTGCGTCATCTGTGGCGTCGAAAAGCCGTCTAGTTGTCGCTGAAAGGAAGGGTTTATAATGCTTGCGTGCGTTCCATTTTGCTCTATGGTTCGGAAACGTGGCCTGTTCACAAAGAAGATATCAACAGGCTTGCTGTGTTTGCCCATCGTTGTCTCCGCCAATTGGCCCACATTAAGTGGATCGATCGCGTGAGTAATACAGCCGTTTGTCAACGTGTATTCCGGAATGCTCGTGGTGCGTGACCAATTGGTCAACTAATCAGCTTGCGATGATTGTGTCGCGTACTCCACATCCCAGCTAGTAGTTTACCCTGCCGAGTACTATAAACCGAGACCATCAACGGTTGGTTGAAACTACATGGTGGTCAGGGAACAACGTGGTCACAAAACATGAAGACCTTGACTGCTCCATTGAGCAAAGTGGGCGGGTGTAGCCCAGTTGACTGGGGTCTTCATGATCACTCAAACCACTGGTTAGGGAAGCTATCCGAGATGGTAGTGTGTCGCAGTCAATGGTTTACCTGTACCTCTACTATTTCCAGTTCTTCCGTCTAGATATCCTTCATTAATTTCCAACCTTCTTATTAACGTTTTCTTCTAGGATATTCCACGTCACTGTTGAGGTGAGCGGCGGCTCGAGCCACAATACCTTCTGGTCAGGCTCATGGCTGTTATGATGATGAACAATGAACAGACTAATCAGAATGCAAAACGCTGGTCGTCTAATAACAAATGTAAACATCGTTGTTTCTGCATATGGGGGTTATTCTTTTCTGATAAACTGTGGTTCAGATGCCGTTGTTCTAGGTTTCTCGCTTTGGTAGCTCAGCGAGCGACAAGTAAGTGTGCATGTCTAACCATATATTGTTTCACTGTGTGTCAGCGTTCGTTGCTGTTATGTTTGCGGGCCAGCAGTCTGACTGAAATTTCCAGTTATGCATTGCTCGTTGTGGCTTAACCAAGGAATTACTTAATAATATGCATTGCTATTCGCTTTTTTTCACATCTATAGACTGTTCAACACACTCTCCCCAACCAACACGGAAACCCGGACGCCCAAGCAAGATATGAACCTGTGAACTTATGTAATGTGATCAGACTGGAGCAGGTCCTTCGCTGAAAAGGGTGAAGCAACCTAAAGTTCGTACACATATCCGACCATATTCTACAGTTTGTAAGTGAATCAGTGCTACGTGTTCCGTAATACAGGACGGACAGTTGCTATGATTATTCACGGTACATCTGGACAGTAGGTCAGCAGTGGAATGCCGTTTACCGGGTGGGCGTTCACATACGAAGTTACATTCATGTAAGATCTCTTGTCATCGAGCTAGCTGTCCCTCTGGAACTTTTAAAGTTTTGTAACCATCCGATGGACTGATGTTCCGTGCACACGACAACCTTTTTGCCTAGGAGAGAGCGCCTGAAGTGTCGTGGAAAAAATGCCAGTGCAAGCATTTCTTTCCTAATCGTATCATTATTCCTCTGGTACTTCTTCAAACACCGGCTACCGTAGGCTATCAAACGCTTTCTTTTGTCTTGTCCTTATTGAGACACAACTACCCCGGTTACGCTGTCAGTTGCGTCAGTGTCCCAGACACATTCCCCAACACTCATTTACAAGTTTGGAAAAGCTAGTACTGGCGTCTTGTACAGGGCTTCCTGCAGTGATTTGAAGGCATGGTAGCACTTCTCTGTTCACGTGAATTTCTGATCGTTTTGTACTAGTCCGGTTATGGGGGTGTAAACACAGGCAAAATCGAAGATGAAGTGAAGTTAACAAGATACACTTATTTAAGTCCTTTGGTACACACCATGATTGAATTGAATTCGCCCTTTCTCAATCAGTAAGAAAACCAGACCTGGAAAGTATAAGCCCTAGAAAGGTCATCTATTTGAGCAGAAATTGGCAGTTTGAGTTTTTTTGTTCCAATTGAACTTAGGCCAGACAGTCCAACACAAACTCCAGATTGCTCGGATGCTCTTTTTCGGATCTTCCATGAGTTATATGGTCATCCAAATGCACTAAGGACGTTCTGGCTATCACATCATGCAGTACCCTCTGCATTAAGGTTTGAAATATCGCTGATGCATTTGACACTCCAAAGAGCATAACTTGGATTTCATACAGTCTCGGAGGTACTGTGTAAGCTGTCATATTTCGAACATCGTCTTCAGCTTCCACGTGCCAGTAACCTGATACCAGGCCCAACGTACTTAAATGCGCAACCCTATTAAGAGGTCCTTGATTCGTGACAATGGGAATGTGTCTATTTTTTAAAAAAAAAATTTGCTAAACTTTCTGTAGTCGACGCGTAATCGCAGATCATCGCCCTTCTTTCTCTATCAAAATTATTGGGGCAGCACGTGAAGAATTTGAGGGTCGAATCATACTGTTCTGTAGCATGTCATGAATCACCCTACATATCTCACCCTGGAGATGTGGGAGTATCCTGCGTGCAGGTATCTTGATTGGTGGCACATCTTCCATAGTGATCCCATGCCAAAAAAGATTTGTGCGACCTAGTTTTGCACCCTCCCAAGTGAACACATGTAGCCTGCTTCTAATTACTAACTTCAAGCATTCGACACTCTGTGAACTGTCAGACAGTCTGTTTACTCGAGCCATCTCGGCGGCTTGGTGGTCCACGCCGGAGAAAACGGTAGTGGCGTGGAGGAAGAAATCAGTTTCTGATGAGTATTTGAACATAGATATCAACTCAGTCGTGCCAGATAGGCCCTTGAACTGAGGGTTTTGTGGATCGAGCTCGCATTCCAGACGATTCGGAAAATCCATCCCAATTATAGCATGAAAGGGAAAATTCAGGCTCACTGGAAAACTGTTTTGTGTGTGACGATCGGTTCGCATCACCGGTATAATTACTCTACTCTCCGACAGCATTTAATCAGCAGAGGGTGTAAGAATGTGTCAGCAGCACGGTTTCCGCCTGTAGCCCAAGATCTTACCTACCGTGCCTGCAGTGACTATGTCAAGTGATCCCTCAGTATCAACTAGACCTACGAGTGATTCTCCCACATTTTTTGTCCCCACCATTAGCTCTGCTAGTGATTGTGGGCAATCGATCATGGAAAGGAAATAAACAAGATCACAGGACTTACATGGTCTGGTCTAACTTCCAATAGTCCAGTCGTTGGTTTCGTAAGCCTGGCGGTTTCTTATTAATTCATGGCCACGAGATCTTCGTGGTCTGCTGAATTAGGGCCAACCTTCGCGGCCATCCTACCGAAAATAACCAGGCCCCGGACATGAGTTCGTGCTTCCGTCGGACTGCGACCGACCATTCCCACTGTTGGACGTTCGTACTGGAAACAGTGTTGTGCTAGTCGACTAATGACTGCTTCAACCTTCTCGAGATTTTCGGTCAGCTGAAGTGTGGCGTCTAAACCACTAGAACAGTGTAGTAGGAACTCTGTTTTGACGTTGACTGGGAGAACTCTGTCGACCAACTTTACAAAGATGGACTTCTCATGCTCCCTAAGGTACTCGCCCTCAAAGCCTAATTCCAAGTTCTGCGTTGCCTTCCGAAAGCTGTGTCGTTTAGTGAGAAGTTTGTCAACAGTCAGGCATTGTGGATTGTGAACTGTGCAGCCGAGCGGTTTGATTTGAAATACGTGTACATTCTGGTGTCAGCTAGAATACCTAGAGTGTGTTCGAACAGTTCGCTTAACTTGACCCGTTTAGTGTACCTAGTGTCCTGATAGTCCGTTTAGTAAGCTTTACAGTTAGAATTTTCTTGTCACCATTTTGACTCCGGATTTTGCATCCGGGCGTACACTTTTCGGACAATCTTTAGTGCACTCGTGCCTAATTTAAAGTCAGTAACACAGTGGTCAATCCGGTTGGCTCATGGATGCGCGGTCACATTTCAACTCTTGAACACTGCAGGTTAACTCGGTCTACTAATAACGAACTGCGAGTGTACAGATTTTTTAAAAAACGGTCCAGGTGACAATGTATGAGAATGCACAGATAGCAATCAGTCTTGAATGTTGTACAATTCATGTTGAGCAGACATAGTCTACAACCTACCAGTTTTCATATATGATCATTTTAGTTGTACTGGAAATAAACACCGTTAATCGGCCTTAATATCTGATCGATTTAACCGATTTATTCTCAATAAGGAGTGGATGTAGAATTTATATCAACGAGAAAAGTCAAGCCACAACTTCCAAGAACACATATTATAATTCACAAGTTGAAAAATTGTTTTGATCCTTCAGATTAAAAGCAACGTACTAAATATGTGAGATTTCAAAAAATCGCTCATATTACTGTGTCAGAAATCCGATTGCGAAGTTTCTGACCCTCTAATATGCAAAAACTGATAATTAACAGATCAAGAGGCTGGAGTGACAGTTTGTTTTTGTATACACCTCTGGTGCATCAGATATATTCGCACGTGTGTTCACTGAACCATTGGATAGAGTATACATACAAGACGTGAAACACAACAAACCGTTATAACTGGGATCCTAGGAGTGTATTGATTTCATGTCCACGAATTTGATTAGGAGAGCAAATTCATAAATCCTGTTGAATGAGAAAGAAAGCAAGAGAAAAAATCAATTTACTAATGGCGCCTGTATGTTACCTAATATGTAACACTTAATTTTTAAACAGTTTTAGTCTATGCTAAGTTGTTGATTAGTTGCGCTTTGTTATAGTCACACTACCAGACATGAATCTTCCTTGACTGATCTTTGGTCAACTTATTCAACCTTAGAAATGGGAATAGTTTATTGAAAATCAACCTAATGCCCATCCGAATAGAAGCAAGCATTAGCAGACGGAAGTCCTCTGAACCTCCACCCTTTCAGTAGTCACAACACACTCAGAGTGGCCATGACCTCCAACTGTCTCTGAGGTACATCGGCTGACCCAATTAGTATATGGTCTAAAGAAAAATTCAACCTGACTAATCAGAACTAATATGCTTGACCCAGACACTAGTACAAATGAATGGAGGACAAGACGGTCGTCTGTCTTAACTCCTTGGTGAACTTCAGATAAAAACTGTCCCTCCAACCTCATTTCTATTTCAGAACTATACCATTATGTGCGAGCCCGAATTTTCTCATACCTATGGAGCCTGTTTACAGATGTGGGACACTTCTGAAGTTCACGAATACCGACCATACATAGATCGCCATTCTACCTAAAAGTGCGCTGAAATCAGACAGTAAGGTCAGTGATGCAGATGGCTCTCAGTAAGTAGGCTGTTCTACAGTGGTGGTATGTGACAATTGACAGCATTTTTTGATAAGCCAATATTGTGTTCATCATAATCTGTTGGATCCTATTTGTATGAGGTCATCACTTGTCCACTAACACCATCCCGACAGTAGCACTTCTCTTACTGAGACCAACACACTTAACTCGATGCCCCCCCCCCAATAACGCTGCTATATAAAAGATACCTTCGTTTGTGAGTAGTATGGCACGACTCGTATGCGCGAGAACTGAAAGACAGGTCTCAACGTCAAGAAGACGATGAATCAGAAGCGACTGTTGGAAATGTGTATAAGTACTATGTGGGATGTGTCGCCAGGGCGAATGACGATGCACTGCTGTGGAACCGGTGCGGATACACATCGGTCATGCAAATTAGTGTTTGCTTTCGCTGTTCAGTTTTTTCACATAATTTGTAATGGATTTCGTGCGATACGCGATTTAGCAGATCAAACGTCTGTTGCATTCACAACGACGCCATGGGGCAAGCACCCTGTAGGCTACATCGACAGAGGTTGCTTTGGCTCATGACAGCAAATCTTCTGCTCACAGTACAAAAATATCCAACTGGAAAACTTTGTACCATCAATAACCCTCATCCAAAAGATAGCATGGTTTACGCCTAGGCAACATCGTTCACGTACAACCTGAGTAAGTCCATCAGCTGACTGCATATGATACAGCGGGATACATGGGTTGATGACAAACCATCGGCAACCTCATGGTTTGATGCACGAGTTAATGTGTACAGCTGTAACGTACTATAACCAGGTGGCTCAGTCGTGCGGTACTTGACTGACTGGGTAACAAGCAACACGTTCACTTAAGAACGATCCAGTTTCGACGCACCAAATACTTTGCAAGCAGATCGCACCCCATTAACACAAGCCTGGATGTCTAACGGGTCATTCATTGAAATCGGATTATGAAACGAACAGGTAACCATATAAGTAGAACTGCTTCACAGTTAGGGTCTGTTCACAATGGAATGCAATGATAAACTTTACGGTCACGGTTGCATCGACTGTGTGTTTCAAAATTTTACTCGCTCAGCGCATAAGTTTAAAACATTGAGTAACCTTGATCCAGTTTACCAGTAACGATAGAAGATATACATCCCGAGATGTTAACATTTCGTTTACTCTCTTCAGTCACAAACGTAAAACATTAGAGTATATAGGACATGTGGATAGCAACAACAATAGAAACAGACAACAACTGGGTTCACATGAAGCAAGGACTGTTATCAGTTCCAGGGCAGACAAACTGCATGAGTCAACAGTTTATGCATACACAGGACCGGAAGACGAGTATTAGTTAACATTGCCTCAGAGAAGGCAAGCAATTTCGGGTTGCGATTACTCAACAACACCTGGAACGAGTTGGCGGGGTCAGCAGCGTGACCTGTTTCCATGATGTGTTTCGCATTGGAGGAGGTCGGATTTCGTCTCAGTCGCTCTGTTGCGTTTGTCTGTTGCGTCAAGGCGCGCACCAACCACTTAGGCATATGTTCAGCCATTCTTTGTCGTAGGCACCGAGCTGTTCTGCCGATATAGACATCACCGCAACTGCAAGTGAACTGATAGATTACATGTGACACAGAACATTTCGGTAGGACGCGATTATGAATAAGCTGAGCGACAATCCTAGTTGTGAGTAGCAACCGCGATTCAACCGCAGGGTATGTGCGAGTTAGAGCAGACTGTAATTTTTGACTTACATCAGTTGTGATGTGATCGTCTTTGAAAGGAAGGTTCAAAAAGACCTGCTTCTTAGGGACCGTACTCACGGCAGTCTTGATCAGTCTTTTCTGGCTGTGAACATCGATGAACTTCTCAGGATAGCCGTTCACGAGTAACACTTTCTTTAATCTCTCCTCCTCTCCTTGCAACCAGTCATCGGTGCATATCTCCCGGGCTCTATGAAATAGGGTTCTCACCAGACCTCGTTTATAAGTGATTGGTGCAAAAGAAGAAAACTGTAAATACTGACCGCTCTAAGTAGCCTTACGGTGTACTGAGCGTTGTAGTGAGCCATCTTGTCGTCTATTGAGTGAAATGTCTAGAAAAGATAAACTACTGTTTACTTTCTCTTCATGAAAAACAGAAAGATTAGGATGAGCAGAATTAAAGAGGTTTAAAAGTGAAACGAAATGAATATTAGTGGTAAAAATCACAATACCATCTACATATCGCTTATAGAGGCTGGCACCATATATAGCATCGGATAATCTCAGTTCAATCATTCCTAAAAATATATGTGCAAGTGTTGGGCCCAATGGACTACTCATTTTTACACCACCAACGTGTATACAAGATGATCCTGCAAAGTCAAATCGGATATTCTCTGTGCATACAAGTATAAATTCTTTGAGATAATTAACTGGGAGACAAAAAGATAAATTTTGATGGAAAATAAAATCGCACAAAAAGTCAACTGTTTCTTGAAGAGGAACGTTTGTAAATAAGGAGTCAACATCGATAGAAAACATCCTTTGTGAAGTCACCGATACGTTCTGTAAGGTTTGTACCAGTTCGAAAGAATCTTTTACACAGTGGGGGGTAAAATTCTGACGGATGGGGTGTAGAATCTCAACAAGTCATCTGGTAAGCATGTGGTACGGTGAGTTGTCCATGCATAGGATTGGCCTTAACAACATGCCACATTTTTATGTTTTTAGAGCACCTCTTAAATGTGGTATGTGCATTCCGGTTAGCTTCATCTGTCTGTTTTGCAGTTCCGAAATGTATTCATGTAGTGGTGAGATTTGGAGTTTTCTTGAAATTTGTTTTTCAACTAAAATATTGTTGTCAGTCGTAATGTCTGTGTGAAATTTTCGTGTGTCCGCTAAGACACCATTCATCTTAAACTTATAATCAACTCTGTTCACGATAACTGTATTGGAACCTTTGTCGGATTGAAGGAAAACCACATCTTTCATCTCCCGCAGTTGTTTCAGAGCTTGACAATTTTCACATGCCAGATAACATTGATGACGCACCGGTAAAGTCAGGAAATGGTGCGAAATATTGACCAACTTCGCACGGAACCATCCTTGGTTGTCCTGTGAAGTTGAATTGAGGTCTTTTATTTGATCATATAGGTTCTCAAATTGCACGTGTGTCTGTAATCGGTCAGCAACATTGCTTGTCTTCTCCGAAGCAATGTTAAGCAATACTCGCCGTCCGGTCATGTATATGTGCATAAATTGTTGACTCACGCAGTTTGTGTGCCCTGGAACTGATAACAGTCCTTGCTTCATGTACACCCGATCGTTGATTGTTTCTGTTGTTGTTGCTATCTCTATGTCATATATATTCCAGTATTTTGCATTCTTGACTGAAGAGAGTAAACGAAATGTTAACAGCACATAATTGACAGATAATCTGTAATACATCTTACCTGGCTCATTCCCACAAGTCATTAGCTTTATATCTCTAATCGGAAGCTAGCTGGACAGCTTAGAATTATCGCTTTGTCTCTGGCCCAACACTTTCTCTCTGCTTCCGTTAGAACCGTACTCAGCTGTCCTTGATGATTGTAAAAGAACTTACATTAACTAACAATCGTGAACGGTTCATTTAGTTGGGGGCATTTTAAAGCATAGTGGATTGAGGACAAGTGCTTACTTGAGTTGGTGGAACAACATTTCCAAATGTTCAGCACAAACGAATTTCTTTTCTTATACTAACAGTTGAAAGAGTGAATTTGCTTTCTGAGATATCCCAGACATGAATCCTGAATAACAGCTAACTGTTCGGAGAGAGGACCTCAACTCACGCTTCGACTTTGGGGTTGTGTCCCAGCTTCTTTGACAGCGGATGAGTCTTACTCTTTTCACGTGTCCTAACGAGACAATTATACTCCATATATTCGATTATCTAGCAGACATTCTGTTTACAATTAGTGTTGCAGATTTCGCGCAGGCAAATTCGAATTTCGTAAGCTGATTGGTTGATTTGTAGGGCATATGCTAATAGACCACCCGCTAGCCTGACGCGGACTTCAGATTATTCGGAGGGAAAATGGGATGAACCACGCTAAGAGATGGTTATGACAACGCCACCAACACATATGTTAAATCGCTTTCACTCATGTGGCTTGCTAAGATGGACTAAGGGCTAATTGACAGAGGGGGCAGGCCAGATGTAAGGAGACATGGAGCGAATAAAGACTGCTAGTTCATTGTGTTGCAAAAGGTCTCCATAGACAATCTAAGAATCAATTGATGAATCAGATAATGTCACTATGGGAAAGTACAAATGCAACCGACAAAAAGGACGCCCTGTTGCTCGCACTGCGCCGTGCTACGGTTACTTGATATATTTTAGATGAGATCCAACTTGATATATGTCACATATCCATACTGTAAATAATACAATTCAGATGTCTTCAAAGAGCGAACAACTGCCATACCATTAGTTTCTAACTATGACCAATTATAGATATGACGACCACGATATCTCATCGTGTTGTTCCAGAGAATCACGAATAGTTCAACGTGTGCGTGGGTAGTTTGGTATGATCATCTTTTTAGATCTGAATGTCCAGCTCGTTTGAAAGTGGTAGTTGAGCGTAGTGGCACACGACAATAAACCCGTCCATGTTAACCGATAGGTATTCTTCTTTCATTCGTCCACATTACTTCTCAGTACTACTCAATCGTAGAACACTGAGGGATTCTTATCTCCGTGTGACCAAAATACTATGAATTAGAGATTTCAAATAGCCCTATGCATCGTACGTGAATTCAAACACCCTAACTAAATAATAGACGGTACATCTCGGACTGGCTGCCATAAACAGTTCATATTCATGGTAAAATAATACGGAGTTACCGATGTACATCAGTAGTGCAGAAATCAGAGTCTAGTTCGGATTAACGTCAGTGATACATACAACGTCACAAGATGTAAGCTGACTGGTCTAATAGAGAACAGAGAACCTGATGATTAGCGGAGGGTATGTCTGTTTGTTCAATCCTTGAGATGTATTTTAAAACGAGGACGGATTTAGTTACTTTTACACCGTTATTTGCTTTTTGTCTTCGATGGTTGGTGAGTCGAATAAATTTTCATTTCAGTGATCTATCTCATCCTGTTCTCTCCAAACACGGCTCTATCTTACCTCTTCGTGATCGATTCACCCCGGTCAATTCATGCTGAGAAATTTCAGGAGAATAGCATATGTTGAAGACACACTCATAATCTCAGTAAATTGCTGTAAACTGCAAGCGTAAATGAGGTTTCTTCTTGGCAGTTCCTTGATAATGCGACACACAAAAAACTGCAAAACTTGAAGCAAATCTTATTGCTCCATGTAATGAGAAATTGGGGATGAAATTGGTCGTCGTCATGAACCGCAATCGAATTGTGGTCCAAACAGACATGAAACTAAGAGAACACGACATTGTTTGAGAACAACCCGTACATTTCTGGTAATATTTTTTTGCAAAATTGACAGGTTCTTGTCTTCATCGTAGTCTGGGATCAACAACAGCAAACGAGGAAGGGTAGGAGAAGGTAGGACTCAATATGGCATCAAGCTGGGTTAAACAATATTTGGAAAGGTGCAAATGAAATACTTCAAAAAAACATTAACAGTATCACGTTTCCCGAGACTTGATTTCGTTCTGATATTCGGGGTCGTTGGTTAGACATGCATTGCTTAAAGTTAGTCAGAATAACGTACAGAGAACCTCTTTAGATAAGGTTTATTACATTCAGCTATCTGAAGATCTCATGAATTGACCAGAAGGCCAATAGAAACATCAGTGTACACAGGAATGACATCTTCACACAAACGCCTAATCGACAGACTGGTTGGGAATTGGTTTGGTGCCATTAGTGAGTTGAGTAACTGCGATCACACACAATTATAATTCATAATGGTAGGGGAGAGGTTTGTCTCGGTATGAATCAGATCAGAGGTGATTTGTTCTGAGTATGAACTGTATCAGGATGTTTTAGTTAATTTGTAAACGAGAGGAAGCAGAGAATGTTTATGAATACCTGAAATTGCGCTCGGCTGTTTAAAAAGGTGTTGTAAACCCTCCTAAACGATACGATGGTTCGTCCTCACCACCGTAATGCGCTTGACAGAATTCGGATTTTCCTCACGGTAGTAATTAACACGAAAACCTCGGTCCCGAAAGTACCGCGACTGTCCCGTATTCGCTCCCAAGGCAAGCCAAATGACGCGTTCAAAATATAGAGCTTTGTTCCGCTCCAAAACGGGGTGCAATTAGGGCGACAATTTCAAATTATTTATAGAGCACGTAATGTCCCCACATTCCTAACACATCATGAGAAAGAGTTAGGGTCGCTAATGAGCATAACAGTATAAAAAAGTCTCAACCGATTTGAACAGTTCCGCTAATTAGGACTGAGTCAATCGTTTTTTTTCTTTCTCACGACGGAGGCACCATGGGACGGTAACAGGATGGGCGCTCTAACAAAAGTAAAGAAAAATTGGCTGATATTGATACATTCTAGAGTTGACGGTATCCATTACTGAATTAGCTTACCAGAATGGCTGAAACCAAAGGACATGTGTCCATTACACTCAGCACAGATGAATTGCGCTGCACCAGTTGTGGTTCCACCCATACATCAAGTATCCAGTGTAAACCTGAATGAGTAGAACCAGGAGACGTGTAAGACTTTTTTCGTCCAGCCGTTCAATACTTGTTAACTAGATGGTAGGCTGATATGAAAATTAAACTCATATCTCGGAAACACAAAACAGAGAATCTGTCGATACGGTTTAGACTGAGAAGTAGCATACTGATAATATAAGACGGGAAGTAAATCAGTAGATGAGTACACATTAGTACACCCTGACTAGGATGAGGACGAAGAAACAAAGATTCAAGATTGGATCAATGACCGAACAAAACTTTCATCATATAATGCACCACTAAGTCTGATGGAAAGGTAGGGTAGCCGACTACTGTGACTCACGGTTTTGGAATGCAAAACATGTGAGTGAGTAGACTATGAGGATCGAAAAATCAATAAAAAAGGATTGAACACACTTGTGCTTTGGATGCTTATCGTCCCTTAGTTGGTGAAGTTTTATGAGTATGTTTATGACCTGCACAATCTAGACTTATGGTGCATACGCGCCTCGTATTAGTTGAAACACTATATAGTAGTGACACTGCGAACTATAGCATCTGTAATTCCTTTGCATACCGCGCGTTTGAACCCGCGACAGCACAGTTATCTTTGTCGTCATACCAGTCCGGCCGTTTCTGGCGCTTGACACCGATAGCCTCGAGGGCTTCTGCCATGGTCTGTTCCTCGAAGTGCTGCCACATATCAGCAGGGGTAGTGGATGCAGGAGCGCTTTGCAGACGAACGGCAACGGTACACGGAAAGTAGCTCTCGTCTCATTGTTCTCCGGTCATTTGACATCCAAATTCTGCCATTGTCCGGAAGATCTACACTAAACAGACTTGCGCACATGAATAAATAACTTAGTCCTGACCAGTCTATGATCAATGCTACATTCTATGCCGCGCATCACTCACGCGATACACATTTCACGAATGTTGTGCTGCCGTACCACCATGTAATCAAGTAAATGGTGATGACCGCTTCGTGCATGAGTCCACGTCGTGGTGTTGCTCGCATCCAGCTGGAATCGAGTGTTCGTGAAAGCCAGCTCATGAGTAGCACCCAGGCGGAGTAGATGATCACCGTTCTGATTGACTGAACCAATGCCGTAGTATCCGAGGGCTCCCGGTCAAGCTACCGAGTCGCACTCGACTCGAGCGTTCAAGTCACCCAGAACAAACAGTGGGTCACTCACTGGTGCTGACCGGATTGTGACGGACGGCTGATCACAGAACTAGTCCGTTTTATCATCAGTGTGACACTGATAAATGTAGCACACTTACCTCGACCGAGTGGC
>LUCH01000950.1:0-27757 GCA_013368495.1 Paragonimus heterotremus | reverse complement strand
CACAAGCAAAAATGGTTGAGTGTTCACATATGATAATTCGGTCGTGTCTAACGTGAGGTCGATGGCGTAGTGGTAAACACGGTGACCTCATGAACAGCGTGTCCGTGGTTCAAGTCCACGCAGTGGCGATGATATGCACTGCTGTCGAGCTCTAATGAGAGCGAAACTCGAGTCTACTGCTTCTGCTGTTCGAAAGTGGCCGGTTGGAAAGTCTTTGGGAATGTGAAAGCTGCGTTCAATTGTGGATGATGTGCAATTTGTGCAATTTGTTACGGGAAAAGGTTGCTTTGCTCTCCCCTTTTTGTTTGTTTTGTACTACCTCATTGAATTGTTTAAGCTACCGCATTACTGACTAGCACTTGCAGACGATTAAATTCCAAGCTTAGAGTTCACTTGGTTGTAAGTTGTATAATTTGCTAACCATTACTAATTCATTTACACAACCAGTTTTGTCCGTCAGTTTTATGTGTCTTGTTTTACCCTGAATCAAGAGGTTGACAGCTGCCCCGATAGACTGCGTATAGTCATGAATTCTGTCTGATCCTCCAATGGGTTTGTGTTCAAGTGCGTTTTAGCCAGAACACAAAGAATGTAATCATTTTTGTGGCAATACGGATCTCTAACTGCGTATTTAAGCTGACTTTTGCTTCTATACGCTAATGACCTAAATTGTGAGAAGATTCTCAGTGTTAGGAAACAGACAAACGTAAGTAGCATCAAACTAGCAAAAGGTTGGTCGTACATAACACAAGCTGACTAGTGACAACACATGCTTATGTTCATATATGATATCTTTTAATAAGTGTAAAAATTGTGTGTTGGATCAGAATCAAACAGACAGTCTTGTGTTTACACGCCCACGCAATGACGCGTCCTAATTTATGCCAGATAAGTCACACAGCAAACTAACCAACCACGTGTACAAGTGCTTACGTATTCGTCACGTGGTTATTGATCGTTTGCCTTTGGCTATCCATCTCATACATGTACCACCGAACCAATCCATACACTGTGTATTTGATGGCTTAGCAATTCGTGTTCGACCTACCCAAGCGAGGCGTTTTAACAATGTGTATTATTGTTAGAGTGATCGACCAATCACAAAGAAGATGGGTATCCATTTAAGACAATGACATATATGAACAGAAAAGTCAGAAACCATTTTTTGCACAATGTATCTCTCGAGCACATTTCGCTGCATCGCATCAGATACATACTGCAGTCTGTGGGTTTACACAGTAAAGTTCGATGGACATTGTGAAGTTAAACAACAAAATCGACACCCACACAAACACACGCATACTCTCACGCATCAACGTATATCAGTTACCAAGACAATCTCGTACTGACGAACGAGTCTTTCTGTACACAGAGAGGTGGCTTCCATTTGCTAATTGCTACCGCCTCCACGAACCGGAGAAGCCTTCGATTTTTGGTTGCGTAACGTATCCGAACCACCTTCTCCAGGTTCATTTGGGGTCGACAAGTCAACAGGTGTCGGGCGATCGATGACGCTGGTTCCTTGTAACTTGTCACGTTCCGACTTTAACCCGGTATTGTGGTATCCATGACCGTTTTGCGAACCCAAACCGTAATGAGTTCGTTGACCAGATGACGTAACTGTCGCTCCGTCCTGCCTATGTAAGTGGTCCGGCACTCGCAAGAGAATTCATAGATGATGTAAGATTTGTCGTTGAGCCGTAGCAGTGTTTCAAGTGGTGGTGTTGGGATTTAGGTGGTGGTGAACAGCGTGACCATTTGAGCCGCATAAAACGTGCACCGCATAGTCGCCACGAGACGGAGTTTCAATAGAGTAACAATGTCATCACCCTTGTATGGTAAACGGAGGTAGACATTTAGCTTGGGAGCTGTTGAAGTCATCGCGGCAATTGGCTTTTATTTGCTGAATTTCTCTACAAATGTCGATGGAGAGCAATTTTCATGTGAGCTTTGTTCTGAACAATGACATCTCTTTGGCCAATGTTTCTCTTGAACAGATTCTTCTTGCGCGATAGAACAAAATCCTCACTAGACTCCGTTTGTACTGGAGCGGCACAATACTGTGAAAGTTCAGGTACTGTCCAGTCCAAGAGTGTTTTCGGCAGACGGACCGCAGTAAGCAACCATTGTTCCGGCGATTCATGAGAATATCCAAAAACGCCAGGGTTTCATCCTGCTCGTGCTCAATGTTGAAGCTTATTTTGAAGTTCAGCTTGTTCATTGAATCCAGTATACTCGTTGCCCTCTCCGTGGTATCGCTACCTATCAATACATCATCAGTATAACGCCGGTAGAAGTCAGCTTGACTGATAACAGCGTCTGCGTTCTGCTCCAGGTGGGCAACGAAAATATCGGCTAGTAGCGGACCGAGTGGATTGCTGGAGAGATGCAATGTGCAAAAACTGTTTCTGACTTCTCTGTTCACATTTGTTATGGGAAAAGGTTGTTTTGTTTTTTCTGAATGACACAGATGTCATTTGTTGCCAATAGTATGCCGAGTAATGTGAATAACATTTTGATAACCTTAGTCATACTTTCATTGCGTTCTATTAAGATAGTAATTGGATAAATTTTGATGGAGAAGTGTATAAGCTTGTGAAAGGATTAAAAATGCCGCGTTGTTTTTTGTGTTATACTATACAGGGTTGAACAAATTTGCCTTATTGTTGTGACCTAAAATTTCACACACGGAGGACATTCAATTGAGTAGTTGTGGTACGGTTCATGTGCACATCTACTGTAACGCTTTGTTCCATCAGTATACGTTTGTCTGGAGTTGATCGTTTTATACGTTCATGATGGATTAACTGTTCCAGTTCAACCAAACTTTGAGTAGACCATGACTGATAGATCAGTTGCGTTCGTTATCTGCTTTTTCTTGTCTGTTCTTGCCCTACATAAGATTGAATGGCTTCATTTACAGAGGGCAAACTTACTGCTTTTAGGTAATGGCTGATTAGACTCATAGTGTATATAGTGTATATAGTGTATAGGTTTCTGTCTGAGTTTAGCACAAAGATCAAAGAGTTACTAAAAGCCGACGTGTCTTCCCATCACCATGGCAACATAAGTATAATGGTCTCACCGTTACACTCAGACTTAGTACCAAGTCCAGCTAGGATGCAAATTAATTCGTTTGACAAGTAGATCGTCCGACAAGGTGTTTGTCTGTACTGTGAACTGTAACCATGATGAGCTAATGATAACTGGTCTGTTTTTCAGTTGTCAAAACTTTTTATGGTCACGCCCCATGCGGTAACTATGACAACTGACTGGCCGCACTGTGGTTTCACAACAGCATACCTATTAACGTAATCTCCGCATACTGTGGTTGATATGACTCGTAATTTATCATTTGGATGTTCGTTGATTATTTGGTTTAATCAGACGAGTCAGTGAAATTACATCGCTATCCAGGCCAGCCTAAGGGCTTATCATACTGAATTAATGAATAGTGCGCAAGTTGTGTATATGTTGATATTTTAAACTGGATTTCGCTTGCCACAGACCCCCCCCGAAAGTTCGTTATCTTGATTTGATTTTCTCATTGCCCTGACTAGTAGTCTGGCTAAAATACTCACCATCACAACTCGGTTACTACGTTAAACACAGCTGGCATTAGACATTAATTTTTGCACTCAGAGTGACCCAATGGCTGACCCATTTAGAAAAGAGTCATTGGCTATGAGCCGGGCTCAACGATTAGATCTCAACAACCGTGCTAAATACTCTTGATCTGACCTTGTATTTGAGGCGAGCGTGAGTTGACCAATGTTTCACAGACCTTGCATTGGGTTTAATGATATTATCACTTCTAAACATTCCGGTGTAACCACTTGCATTGTATACACACTGATGGACTGCCTGAATGTCAACATTTCCTCACTGATGAGTAGTAGAGGATTTTGGTTTTCATACAGATTGAACATCACCACAATTGACCGCAGCTATCGCATTCCCATAGACTTTCCAGTCGGCTCCTTTCGAATTTCAGAAGCACTACACTCGAGTTTCGCTCTAATTAGAGCTCGTCAGTAGTGCATATCCTTATATGTAGATAATCAGTAAACCGAATGTCTTGTTTGCTTACTCAGCTTTAACTTCTGGGTCTCGTTTCGACCTTGTCTGGTCCACTGGGGCGCCATCATTCGGACCGATCTATTAAACATTGTCCCATTGTACTGTTCTCAACTTTTCTTAGTTTCCGCATTTTGTGTTGGTGAACGAAACAACAGTCTAACCAAGTTCAAACCTGAGAAACTTAAGTGTTGACAACACCCTTGCTATCGAAATGATTATGAGATCTGCGACAGCAGAAGAACATATAACTGGGTTATATACAAATCTCTCAGTCTCGAAATCTAATCTAATCTAACGATCATCTTTTGTAGGTTGGTGTTAGAGTTTATAGGATTCGTAGACAAATTACCGACTAACGAAAGTTTGTCTACATACGAATTCGTGTTAAATGGTTCAAAAAGAAAAGACAAGCTCGTAGATTTCCTCAGTTTCAGGGATTTAACAATAGAAAGACTACGAAAGAGAAAAACCAAGAGATAGTTATCGGAATGGAAACTCATCAGTTGTCTATCAAGGATACAACATCCATACTGTAACATACAACTCATTGACATCAACAATGACAGGTTGAGAGTATCTTCATACACTGCAGTAATTTCATTCATCAAGTTGACTGACTACACGGTTTGCTGTCTCGAATAAACTCGTCAAATCGGCTCTTGAATTCAACTGCCACTGTCGCAGACCGGGTACACCTGAATCTTGAAAGATCGCCTCAATTGAAATTGTGGTTTTCGCGATTTACTCTTGAGATGGTTATTTTCACCATGTACAACTATTTTACTTAGAAGGGTGTTGAGACTGATAGAGGATCTTATGTACTAAACTTAAGTTCCTTCTAACACACCGGTGACGTTTTGGTTGACGTTCAGTTCATTGATTACTCGTTTGACTGACTTGAATATCTATGCTGTTCTTGACCCTTGGCCGTACCATACTGTCGACCAGATAATCTACCATTTCCACAGCAACACTGATAAGTAATTTACTTAATCTGATAAAATATAACGAAGCACAACTTTGGATTAATTTGGGAAAGATTGGCATTAGCATTGAAGGTTGTACACGGCTGCCTGCTCATGAACAGCTTGTCCGTGGTTCAAGTCCCGCCAATGGCGATGATATGTACTACTGACAAGATCTAATGACAGAGAAACTCAAGTCTAACACTTCCCCTGTTCGAAAAGGGGCGGACTGGAAAGTCTATGGGAATGTGATTTGGCTGCGATCCCTTACGTATGATTTTCAATTGAAATGAAAAGAGTAATTAATTTGAAATGTCAGTTACTGTGGGGGAGTTGTGTGAATTGTCAAACTTCGATTCACTTGCGCTGGATCTGGTCAAAACGCCATATCACAGTTAACAAATCTGAGTGCATTAATGACACAGAGATTGTACTACAATAACACTTGATGCTTCACAAATCAGTGTGACTAACAAACAGACCCCGCAACAACAGTATACCGTGCAAATTGGTAGTGCATTTGGCTTTCGAAACAAAACAGCAGGCGGCACAGTTTTGGATTTGTGTGACGATGGCGATAATCGAGCGCAATCAAATTTGAACATACCTTGTTGTGTTGTTTATGGGAAGGAGACGAAGTTGACTAACAAAATGCACTCAATATTCACCTTCAATTTCTTGAATAATACGTTTCAACAATCATGACAATTTCAAACCAACGGAGAGGTACGCCAGAGATGCTCTTGAACCGGATATATATTCCAGTCGAGCTTCGTCCTACTGCATGTAAGAGCGTTGGAAAGCTACTTAGCTTACCTACAGTACGACTTGTCACTCATGACAGCGGTGAGTTGAGGTCAAACACATTCATGAAGACATTCGAAATTGACGTTTATACAGACATGCTATCTACGAATGCATGATTTTCGTGTCAGCAGTAAATAACACCTAGTTAACCGTGAGTTTTTATTACACCCCAAGGGTTCGAAAGATTTGAGTGCTTTTTTCTATCATTACCACTGTATAGTATTAGAAATGAAATAAAAGTCACTGACCTTGTTGAACATGGATTGTGTAGGCATCACAGAAAAAGACCACACGTGAGATTGGCCATTTTATAGGTGTGTGCTGGGCTGCCCACGCCAAACTGATTACATATCGAGGACAATCTCGGTGTCCGGTCATTTACATTTTTTGCCCGTGTTTCTCTCTTGATCTGTCATCCGTAAAGATCGATATCTCATTGGGCTGCGAAATCTAGCTAATCCATTTGGGGAGTATTCACAATGTCTGTTTTTGCCCGTCGGTGTCTCCGAAGCATAAGTGACGCAGAAGACCACATGCGCTTCGATGGGGTTCGCTAGAGTGTCTGAAGGAACCCTAGAATATGAACATTGTTCAGACTAGTTGTAGGAGTCTATGAGGTCCATTGGTTCGGACATGTCTAATGTAAGTTGACCCGTTTTCTTCTGTTTGCTTGTAGCATGATAAGCTGATGGTGATAAACTGATGACCTTTGTGCATGAAAGCTTTGCTCTCTAGCTCTGCTTTACTAGAAGGTTCTTAGCTTCCTGTCTGAGGTCAGAAGGACAATAGCCACATCAGGTTAGCACCTCTGTTTTACATGACAAAAAATCGTAAATTTTTGCGGACAGATAAAACTAATGACCATCAAAATAATTGACGGCTGATTTGACCTTAACGGGTCTCACCAGCGTCACATACGCCAGAGAATCGAGCTCACGCTCCATGACCAAGTGATGACAGAAATTTATTGATGGTCATCAAGACCAACTTTTCGTAAACATACACTGTCAACTTCTTCGTTTGCTATGGTGAACGCTTTCTAGTTTGCAAATCAAACACAAACGGCTGTGGGAAATGGATGCACAACAGCCAACGAAAATCGAAGTAACATTGAGTGCCACTCACATTGCACCTTTTCGACTTCCTTTTTCGAACCGATTCATTAATTGCCTTTGTGGTATTTTCACTGTACACGTTCTATTACCTAACCAGCTACACTCAATGGACAAGGTGTTATAAAAAATAACCAATTTCGAAACACTTCTATTATCCCTTCGGCTAACAAACATAGCAGTATTTCTTGATCGATAAGAAATTAATTTTTTCTTTGTTCTATTCCAACTTTTCTTCGGGAAACCCATACGTTCTATCTGCACAAGCCTTTCAGTGACTACCGTGGTTTGTTAACAATCCCAATGTACTGCAGCTCAGACTATGATACGACGAGCTGGTTCAGAATTTTATTTTCAAGTCGGGACTTCTGGGTCCTTGAGTAAGCAGATTATTCTAAGTGTATGTATACTTGTAATTTTCAGCTATATTGGCGAACCTAAAATTCTCTACAACACACTGAAGGAGGATCTGACTGCTGTACGCTACTTTGTGGATTTCCTTTCAAAAGGGATTAAACGGTTGTCTCATGAAAACGTGAATCGGAGTTCAAAACATCGTCTTGAAAATGATTTACACTATCGACTTGTTCGAACTTGAACTAACTACCAGTCTGTTCGAAAGTAGCTGGATAAAAGTCCTACCTGACTGTCAGAGTCAATATAAATAGTGTTCATTTTGTCTAGTTTGCATGCTATTCACATGGGCGTTCTGTTAATAGTTGTGGTTCGCCCATTTTGAAAGAAAACATTGTAGCTTAGATTCTCCCCCTTGCTAACAGAGCACTTTAGCAATTTACGGACAGTAAGTTCGATTCCGTCCTCCCTCTGCATTAACTGTATGCCAAACATAGGGTACTTTATTCAGTTCAAGTTAGGAGTGCCCAAGTCATTGTGTATAATCAAAGGAATACACTCTAAGTAGTATAGGCTCAAGTCTTCTCAACAAATGATAATTCGACTTCTAATATCCTCATAATTGCAGCAAACGAAAGACAATCAGCATATTGAGTGGTAATTACAATATTACAGCTACAATGTCATTGACTCCGTTTTTTGGCGTAGCTTGGTAGCTCCCGTAGCAGAACACTTTTTGCGTTAGAAAAGTCTGTTCCTGTTGTTCCAGGTTCGAGTCCAATCTGAATCCGAACATTTCACAATTGCGTCTCTTCTAAATTAACTACTCCGTCGCACAACTCGTCAGAAATACAGTTTTAGTACTGAACGTTGTTCTATTCTAGCACGAATTGTCTGAGAGGTTGGCAGTCATTGCGCGGAAGCGTTTGATGGATTCCACCTGACACAATGGATTAGGCGAATAACTGTGTCCAAACATGAAAGATCTGAGTCCTTAGTGTGGCTTTGTAGTTCATCTATAATAGAGTACACGTTCAGCTTGGACGTGCTGTTTCTGAGGCCCGTTTGAATTCCACCGAATATCTGGTTTTACAAAATGAACTTCTGTAGTTATAATCAACAAAAATATATTCACAAAGTGACAACCATAAACAATTCTTAGACATCGTTTAACCAGTGTACTTAGTGAATAAGCACCTAATCATTACATTCTGGAATAGCATGAAATGAAAAACAATCCGGACAAAAATGAATGGTTTTCTACCAATGTCGATGAAGCTGGTCACACATGTTAACGATTTTTCTCTTTCATAGTATAATACTCGAAATTAGGGGACTCAGATAGCTGTAGGAATCATACTTGGATTCAAAAACCCTCATAAATCATCTGGTTGATCGCATCGTTTCGTAGATATTGTAGCCTATCCTTAGTCAGTATCCGTAACACATTATTGAAACTTCTAACCTGATTGATCCAATTCAGAACAAAGAACCTGACGAATAGCCAAATAGATAACAGTGAAACGGGTTGTTCATTCCAGACAATGTATCCTAAAACGATGTTAGATTGATACTCTGCTAGACTGTCTGTTGTGTCGGGATTTGGGTAAACGGTAAATCGTACAAATTTTCACATTCTTTTCAGTTCCTGTTACAGTAGTGGTCAAGGAATAAAGAATGTCAGATTGTCTGTTTAGATGTAACGAAAAAGTATAAAAACAACTGGTATGTATCCGTGCCAGTACTAACTACTGAAGTAACATTCTGTTTGTAAAACTATATCAATGAATAAGAAAAGTAGCCACGAAGATTGTGTTGAAGGTTATTTTGTATGTCCACACTCGGCAAGCAGTGTCTTAAAACAAGCAATGGATTCAGTATTGACCACATAGGTGGGGGTTGTGTTTTAATCTGAACAGTTCCTTACTCCAGTTTCAGAGAATTGCGTTTTAAGCGTTCATCGCTGTTTAGTGAGAGATGATCTACTGGTGGATGACCCGGTGTATGAATTATGCTGAGTGTCGAGTAAGTCTTTGCTAATGTGTGTGAAAGGTACTGAAAATTAACATTGTGTGTTTGGCTTTTCTCGGTAGGGGGCATCCTGTACTTCATCTGTTCCAGCAGCCACTTCCTGAACACTTCAGTAAACGCAAACTCCTCTGAGGATAAACAAGACAAACCTACACGTACATTTCTGATTACTGGCGGTTTATAAGGCTGGACGTATTGGATAAGACAGTATTGACCACAGTTTTCAAGCGACTGTCCGTCGTAGTCATGTGTCCGTCAATCAGAACACCATGATCATAGTTAACCATAAGTACTAATTTTAAAATCCGTAAGTCGTCTCCAGCTCCAGGTCTTCAAAAGTACTTTGATCCACTGTTTAATTTTTGCATCTTTAGGTTGTGTTATCCTAACTGCAAGCGAAGCTGCACCTTAGCCAACATCAGTAACAGTTTGAGACTATTAGATCAGTAGCTGTTACCCAGAGAAACTCTATTACACTGATGTATCAGGAGGACGCGGGGTGATTAACACTCTTCTAACGTACATTCACAAACCGATTGTTCTAACTATCAAGGTGTTTGCAAACCGGAACGAACGATAACTAAAACTGCACCAGTAGCTCCTGATCTACGCTGACATTGTGATCGAACTAATTCCTTATTGGTGTTGGCTCAGCGAATTGGATTTCAACAAAAACTTCAGCTCACAAACTCTTCAGAAGAGGTGCAGTGTCGTTTATGCTTTTCTAATCATGTTTACACATTTCTGTGGACAAACGTAAATGATCTGTTACTACAGTCTCTAGCTCTCTGTTCCCGTATGCAGGCGAATGGTTTTTGTCAACAAGCTTGTTCTCATCACAATTTTGTTGTCCGGTTTGTAGGAATTGACACTTGCTCAGACTGAACAGCACACTGTTCTTCCCGTCAAACTATGTCCTAGCCTAAAACCTATGTACTTAAGAGCAAAAGTTTTCGTGGTTGACATGAACACCCAGACAGTCATTGGCAAGTTACTAATTTTACATACCTTCGAGGAAACGAAATTGCTTGTCGGTACGTCTGGACATGTTTGGTGAAAAGCAACTGAACTGACCGGACAATCCGCTCGGTATGTTTACTGATGAACCAAGGGAAGACCGTCTACACAAAGCCAAACGAGACGTACTTGATATAAATGCAACATGCAGTGAGAACACTGAGAAGGTTGATGACAGGATCAAACTCTGAGGAACCCCCGAATCGGTGAAGAATTTGGACGAAGCTTGAGTGGTAGAGTGTGTATGCTGAGCAGAACTATTGAACCTACAGTTGTTTAAAGGCTGAACGCCAGATGTGAGCTGCTTGTGTGTACCAATGCAATTTAATAAGCGTGCACTGACTGCTCGAAATCAAACGATCAACGCTTGGAGAAGTGCGTGTAATTCGGCACGTAAACCTCAGAACGCGATCGATCAATTCCGAGCGCCACTCCCGTGTTATGAGCTAACCGAACAGAGTCTGCAAACCAACGTTACACACAAATGTGTTAACCAAGATTTCTAATAAAATGCTGCGACTGTATTACTGATTGGCAGCGAGAAACCACCAGATATTGTGCATTTGGGCGAGTATTCGAATCTAGTCAATCTGAAAATATGAGGGGCGAACCACAGTTTCATGCATTCATTTTGAAATGCAGCACACATCTGGAGAATGTTTACGCGATTTCTGTTTGTCAGAGAGAGAGATTGATCCAGGGTCGGTGGTTGACATTTTACAATTTATTTGATAGACAGAAAATCATTTCGATTCGGTATGAAATTAAGTTAATGCAGCGGAGAGCACTAATTGTATGTCACAGTGATCGGTATCAACTATTAACATGGGACTTGGTCATTCGAACTGTTTGGTCACGTGATCAGAGCAGGAACGCTTGGAAATACAGGGGGAGGGACGAGCAACACAATTCTCATTGAGATACGAACAGGATTGGGAGAATTAGAATGTGGAAGAATCAACGGTGATGCATAACGATTCGGATAGTTTGTCATAAATTTATCACGTGTTTAAGGATAACTTTTTAATGCTGATAAACACGGTTTGTTGGTAGAAGGTAGACTGATTGAGCTGGGTCCAATCAACCTGAGTCGTGAGACTTAGATAATGTATTTGTGAAACGGCGACATCTGAATTAAGACATATGTGATACATATGCAAATTTATTGTAGGTTTGCGCGCGTGCAAAGAACGGAACGTTCGTGGGCAATATAACTGTTTCCTAAGGAACCGTTAACCTAACGATTCATAGGCCGTAGTCTAACAGTGAGCAGGTTCATTGTTTATTAATTTGAACCTGACCAATTAACAGTGACGGTTTGCTGTCATTAGATGGACAGGAGAGTGGAGTGGACAAGCTGAGTTCACAAAGAGAACTTAAATAGGTCTCAGTGTATATAGCGCTAAAATGTTTTAAATAAGATATTTTTAGATCTTCACAAGCAGTTTGCTCAGTTTTGTTCAGTACGCATAAAGTACACAACCCTGGTGTTGCTGGCTGGTGTACCGTCCAAGTTGCAATCTGCGCCAGTCTGCGCTGTCAGGCTTTGAACAACTTGTCATGGGTGTAAGTTTTCACATAGTATGGTGCGACAAGGTCGCTCCGATTAACCTGGTCGTCTGAGCTTGTGAACACGAATTTTTTTCTATGTATTCGACCAGAATGGTGTTTAATGGGTGTATCCATTTTGACTAATTTAATCGTTACCTGGGTAGAATTTTTTACACCGGCAATAAGTGGTCTTGGTCTTTAATGCTTTCGTTCAACAGGAAAAGTTCAATTTTGTGATTTTCTTTTTGTTCCCAATGTGTAAAAAATCTTAAACACATCGGACAAAAGAGATAGGTACGATCTATGGTAGAACTGTACCACGTTTGCTTGTCAAATTTAGTGGTCTCAGATGTCATTTGAGGCTTGTTGTACTCTTACACACTGACATAGTATCCGCCCTCTCAGACTGTTGCTGATATTAGCGTATTAGTAACGAAAGTTTCGGTACCGCTCAACAATTCTCGATTAATTGTCCCATCAACATGCATGTGGATACCACTGATTCACCCACCTAGACACATCCGATTCGGTATGTTGATCAACAGACCACACACTTAATGATGAATACCCAGATGCGAGTGCGTGTACAGCCTAATCAAGAGTGTGCTTCGGGAAAGAACAGCCGTGCCCGTTAGGTGGCGCAAACGGTGACACTCGCCGCGCTCATTTGGCATCATGGTCTGATCAGCTGAAGCGAGCGCGACAACGTCTATACGATGGTGCTCCCGTACCACGTAGACAACCGACAGTTCACTCTCACGTCCAATAGACATTGTTGCTTGTCTGGTTCGGCAGCATGGTGCAAACAGCAAACTGTGTGTTGAGCCGACGAAACACGGAAGTTGCTCAGGTCGGTGTGTTGGTTTAGCTTAAAGTCAATGATGGCAGTTTTCATTTGGCGTCACACCCAAGTGTATAGCCGTTTTGCGTCGTGCACCAGTGGTCGCTTCAACCCAACCGGACAGATCAGTGCGAGCCAGTCCGTGCATGTGCGAGTCGAATGAACGGACTGGCAAACAGATAGGCCCTAACGGACACGCGAGACGCAGCTGAGTAAACGAGGAAGTGTGGTGTTTCATCGTTTCACACCTCATTTTGTTAGCTATGTGTAGTTATTGCATCAGGCCATACCGTACATGTTTACTTGACTTGAATAAATTTCATTACATATGCGTATTGAGTCTTCGCACAAGTTCAGCGGTTGGTCGTCTGTTAGAACATTCTGTTGTTAAATTGTGGTTCAGCTCCATGATTCGGAACACTTTGACTACTTACCATTAATATTAGACATCTCATGAACGTTGCTTACTTTAGGTGAGTTCAGTTCTTATCCACACTCGTTTTTTTATATCACGACTTGTGGTAATTATAGGGATTCGAATGATCCTATCCAAAACCGATAGGTAGCTGTTTGATCGCGGTAATCCCATGAATACATCTCCAATGCGTTGGTCCGTACATGTTCATTAAATAGCTTGTTGAACATATCATGTACACATCCAGGATAGCTATCTCTTTACCATCTCACGGCCCGACATTGACAGCTGTTTTATCCCAAACTCTAACGGATAATGTGAACTATAAAACTGTCTATGTTTATTCAGTCAAGACCCGCTAAACGCCTGACAGTCAACACCCGATGCATTATCTGGCGGTTTACGTCCTACGTGAGCAGCGGTTTCAACTGTGTCAACAGCGTTATTATCGTTGCTACCAACACATTACCTTGTTCACTGCTTGGTACGGCTGTTGGTCACGAACGTTGCTACAATGAATAATCACGTTTTGCTACACATTTCCACACGACGCATCGAGGGGAATGACTATTCAACTCTATAAAGCATGCTGAATAACGCAAACTATCTTGACGCGGCCACATGTACCAAAGGACGTATGGTCGTACGGTAAGGATTTCTGACTCAAAGATATGTACAGCTTCATCCAGCAAGCGGATTGCAAAGCAATTGATATTCTCACATCAAACCATTCGTCCGGAATACTTCACACTCTTCAACTGTTTCAATTGGTGATTCACAAGAGTCAAAATCATTTCTACTATACTCTCGTGATTTTGATAAGTCTAAACACTTAATGATATGGCTTTGTTATCCGCGTACATTATTTGGTGTCATATACGTATTGGTACTGAGGTTATTTACCTTCTGATTCGACCTAACATTTACGCCACTACAGTTTTTTATCTATGGCGGAATGATAGAAGCCAATCTGACAATCGGTTAGCGGTCAGTCAGATGATTCATTGCAAACTTGTTAGCTGACGGACCGCAACTTCATTGGCACCGGGGGATGTATCTACAAAGTGCTATAAAACAGGACGTTTCCGAAACGAATCTCTATGAGTTAGACAACTCCATGGACCGCATGATGTTCATCACTAGCACTGTATCAATACACCTACCCATTTCATCAACTAGTCTGGACGTTATATAGGAATATAAAAAAAACAATCGAATGATTTTAAATAGTTTACCCTTATACCACTTTCTTGTCATCTTCTCCAATTGAAATATGGTTTTAATTCCACAAGACTTAGAATTGTCCATTTCGAATGAAACTTGGTTATCTCAATTGTTGAAGTTGTTTGTAACGTTTGGTGTGTTGGGCTCCGTTGCTGTTTGATGCAGATCGACCAGTTGTGATGGTCGTGTTGGGCTTAAGTTTAGGTGAATGTGTGAAGATTACCTGCGCCTAGAAACTGTAAATCTGCTTAAGAGGCATCGACGGTAGCGTTAGGATTTGGATCACTCTTATCGGCGAATCATTGGCTTACGATGCATAGATGATCGACAGTGGTAGATAAGTCAAGGCGATTAGAGTATTGGATCACTGTGTCTGACAAAACAACCTAACTAACTACGCGAAATGGAGGCGTAGACTACTGAGTGATACAAATCGTAATTCGATTACACTTGAGAACGGCTTCCGTACCTAACCGGACTTTCCTAGCAGTCCTCGTGCGAAAAAGATCAATATAGACTTGATTTTCATTATTGTTGGAGCTCTGCAATATCGCATACCATTGCCACTGTCGGGAGTCGAGGCTGCGTCCATGTAGTGTCGAGGCAACCGGCCTGACTACTTTCAATAATATCATATTAAACACAACCGAATTTTCACTTGTAAACGTTCGACCACAAATGCTTATCAACAGTGCCTACGTTACCTCATCATATGAGGGTTTAGGTAATTTATTCATGTCCAAACTGTTATCGATGACACACTGGTACAAAGGGTTTCCGTATGAGAAAGTGTAACTGTAATCAAATCCAATGGGTCGGTTGGTTGGGAGGGGAAGAACTGATGTGTGCCAGTTACTCAGTTACTCGCTATCTACCTCGGTTACTTAGAAGACATTGCTATTAAAAATGACTGGTTTATCAATAAATTTGTTCCCAAGACCACACACATGCCAACAAAGCCGAAGAGTGAGAGTTTGTTGCCGGATTATATGTGTACGGCTGTATTAAACAATTATATACTCTGTGAGGTGATTCAAGGGGAAAACTTTTTTGACGTCAGATTATTCTGACTGATGCTGACGATTTGGGCAACGTCGGTTCTCGGTTAGCCACTACTACCGTAAGAATTTCGGGGAAGACAGTCATGGTGTACACTCCCACATAGAAATGCATAAACGGTTTGCCATTCTCCTTGAGGTAATCAGTTCGGAAGTGTAGTGGCATGTGTTCACCAGATATGAGGATATTCGGCTGAAATGTTGATGTTAACCTATCTATATCTGACGAAACGAAACTAGAATGCAACCAGTTGATATCTACCGTAGACTGTGGTAGCCAAAACATTGGGACAACAAGGTCGAGCAAACTGACCTGTAATACGCTTAAGTCGATGTGTCATTGAAGACGGCAGCGGAGTGCTGGCGTCGTCTTATAAAATGGCTTGTTTAGGAGGCCTGTTTTTTGTAGGTCCTTCTGTATCTTTTGGCATATCTGTTTCCATTTCAGGCACAGGATTTTTCATTACACACAAAAGCAAATCACGTTAGTGCATTAGAATTTCCACGTTAGAATCTTCGACGAGACAGAAAGAAGACGATTGGTCCGACTAACCAGAAGGGACAAAAAATCTTAATTACAGCACTTCGCATTGGCTACTTTGATAGAAGAAGTGGTACGGTCTAATCGAGGGGTGTCAACGGGTTTGCTCAATGAGAACGGAGTTAGCGGTCAAAATGGAGCACAGATCATCTGATTCTGTCCCTACTAATTCATCAAACTACACACCGTATTGGTTCCTTTGACAGGTCAAGGGTGGCGAATGGTTAAGAGTGTCTGTGAATCTCACGTCCAATAGGAGTGAGGATTAGGATGGTGGTCAACTTCGAGTTGTAATATAGGAGTGGATCAATTTGTGAGAACATTTTCATTAGTCCTCTTGTATACATGGTTGACGGACACAAGTACACTTGCATCATCCCGGAGACCGGCAGACGTATTATCGAAGCACTGGAAGGCGGCGATAACTGGCGATAACTGGTTGCCCTACTGAACGGAGTCAAGTGTAATACCTTACACGAGTGGCTTCATGTGGATTGCATCAGGTTTTAAAAATAGCATGATTGATTAGCAAAATTCATCCGAAACATGACCAGTTAGTGGCTATTCCCATTCATCCTTACTAATCTACGAACTCCACTGAGTTTGTGATAAACGGTCTGACCAACTCGCAACTGAGCTATTAAATACAAAAATGTATTCTCGCAATTTTCCTCAAATTACTATTCACGTGAATGGGCAGTGTATACGTGCAACTAAATGCACCCGCGATCTTGGACGGCTTTAAGATTTGGAAATGCAGGTAACAATTACAGAAACTTTATGTTAGTCCACCGGATAATTTAAATGAAGTAGTACATTTGCATGTGTTATGTATTAATGAAAATTTATGCGACTGGTTGACCAGCTCAGGCGAGTCACTTTATGTGGCTATGAAAGAACATGCAGATGATGAACAGTAAAATAGAACAATTATATACTGTAACAGAGATTTTCACCCTGAAACAGATACACTGCTGAAACAGAGTTAACAACAAGGTTAGGAAAGGAACCGAACCATGAAAGGCATCAGTGAGTATGAGGAGTGACATGATTTGTTCTAATGCTAAACGAGGTTGGGCTACGTCGAGTCTGTTGGCTAAAGTGTTAATTTATGTGACTGCAGTCAACCCCATTTGGGCAAGTATCAAGTCGTAATTTGATAATCAGCTCTTGAAACCATTAGTTACGAACTGTTCAACAATGCAGAAAGCCTACATTTCAAAGAGATGTACCCTGGATTTTTTGTCCTACGGCAGAGGTGGTAACTGCGATTTTAAAGTATACGGTGAGGGTAGTTTCAAGAATTTCACCGCACAAGTAACACACGAATCCTACTCTTTGTGTTAGCGAACACATACAGTAAAATTAAAATTGCCTATCTTTCTCGTTAGTCAGTTTATACAAATTTAACTGCATCTTCCAGCAACATGCAACACTGCCTTCTTTCTCAATCTACCCTGGCGACCAGGGGGTGAGGGGTGTCACCGAACGAAGTTCATATTACGTTGCCGAAATTCCAGATTCCTAATTGAAATCGTAGCAACAGGTATTTGACGCCGTCTCTTGAGAGTTCGGCCTCGGCCGTCTAAGTGTCGACTAATCGTTGTCTTTAATAAATCTTTTCAAAGCGCAATCTCAAAAACCAAAATGTAATTCGTGGGTATAACGAGATCCATTTCAGCGATGTGTCAATCTCTGATTCCGTTAGATCCTCGCTTCTATGTCCTTTGTGAGGGTGAGCATCTTAACTGATGCAATCCACATGAAGCCACTCGTGTAAGGTATTACACTTGACTCCGTTCAGTAGGGCAACCAGTTATCGCCAGTTATCGCCGCCTTCCAGTGCTTCGATAATACGTCTGCCGGTCTCCGGGATGATGCAAGTGTACTTGTGTCCGTCAACCATGTATACAAGAGGACTAATGAAAATGTTCTCACAAATTGATCCACTCCTATATTACAACTCGAAGTTGACCACCATCCTAATCCTCACTCCTATTGGACGTGAGATTCACAGACACTCTTAACCATTCGCCACCCTTGACCTGTCAAAGGAACCAATACGGTGTGTAGTTTGATGAATTAGTAGGGACAGAATCAGATGATCTGTGCTCCATTTTGACCGCTAACTCCGTTCTCATTGAGCAAACCCGTTGACACCCCTCGATTAGACCGTACCACTTCTTCTATCAAAGTAGCCAATGCGAAGTGCTGTAATTAAGATTGGTTGTTCCTTCTGGTTAGTCGGACCAATCGTCTTCTTTCTGTCTCGTTGAAGATTCTAACGTGGAAATTCTAATGCACTAACGTGATTTGCTTTTGTGTGTGATGAAAAATCCTGTGTCTAAAATGGGAACAGTTATGCAAAAACGTAGAGTTATGATTCTTGTGAAATAGTTTGGACCCGGGTATCTGTTTCCATGTGTACACTTGTGAGACAGTCAATAGTTAGGAAAGCGTGGTGAAAGCAGGTCGCACATCCGGACGTTCGATGCACATAGTCAGTAGGCGCAAATGAAGATAGTTTGCCAATCTGGCCTACTCGCTCTTTTGAGTTGAATGGATGGGCTGCCCTGTGTGGAACTATTATTTTATGGTAAACGTATGTCTACTAATGAATGTCCAGTAGTATCAATAGTGATAATATGACAGGGTTCAGGAGGGAGTGTGTATACATTTCAACCGGTTTTTGATTTCGGACATACTGAAAAACACAATTTTTCAGCTATTCAATTTAGAAGCCCTATAAATCAGCCAAACCTAAGCTTGATCTGAACCTTCTTTTCCCTGCAAGGTTTGTTAGAGTTCTCAAAGTATGGACAGCCTGATATTCATTCGCGGGGGATTGTTTTTTTGTTCAAGTTCAATTTCTTCCGTATTTTTTGTATTTATACCGAGCTTTTTCCATGGTTTCGTGACGCGTGCAAATCAGCATCCAAAAATAACGTCTACGAAAGTGTTGTAAACCCTTCCAAACGGTACGCTGGTTCGTCCTAGCTATCGTAATTTGCTTGGGAGAATTCGGATTCTCCTCACGGTAATAGCACGAAAACCTAGGTCCCGAAAATTACCACGACTGCCCCGTATTCGCTCCCAGGGCAAGCCAAAAGACGCGTTCGAAATATAGAGCTTTGATCCGCTCCAAAACGTGTGCGACCAAAGCGACAAGTACAAAGTATTTGTAGGGCATGTTATGTCCACACATTCCCACCACCTCATGAGAAAGAGTTAGGATCGCACATGTACATAGCGATATAAAAAGTCTCAACCGATTTGAACAGACCCGCTAATTAAGAATGAGTCAAGTGGTTTTTTTCTCCCTTCTCATGACGGAGGCTCCCTAACAGAAAGTGACATATTTCGTCATCATTTGATAACAATAGGCGTAGGAGAAGGCTGTAATTCAGTTGTTCGAAAAATGTGTGAGTATCAACAAAAACTTATTCGCCATTATATACTCGGTAGACCAATAATGTTGTATGTGAGGCTGCTGATCACTGTGAGTATACTTGTTGACACGATAAGATTGGTGGAACCAGAAACACCACGTCTGTAGTGGATTCATCTTATCTGAAGAAGTTTCTCTGTCAGAAATTAAACGTCACCAACAAACTAAATTATCGATTGTTTTGAAACTATAAATTCTTGGTTGATCTCGAACCTATCTGAACATATCGGAGAAAAAAACAACTGTTCAGCAGGTTGTCCATTTTCATAGACATGTACTCATCGTTCCTGATGGAACAACATAAAGCATATACGATAATTTCCATGATGGATAACTATAACAACATTGGTACTTTCGTTATTCGTGCTCACACTCTCTCCAGTTTGTTCATTCTCCGTCGCTGGTATATATCAGTGATGCGAGAATGAAACGAGTAGGGGACAGCATAGTAGAGGGTTAGTAGTAGCAGGTGTATGAACGTTTTGTGTCGCTAGACCATAGACAAATGTTTCCCACTTGTCTTGCTTACAAGCAACGTAAACATTATCTTTACTATCGCTGAATCTATTACCTCACCAAAGACGTACTATTTGTTTCCGAACCGTACAACAGTGAACAGGGAAGTCTGTTCAGTTCTTGAACTGCTTGCTAGACGGTTTTTAACATCTCATTTCAAATGTGTTTCATTAGTGTTGAGTATGTATCGAACTGAATATATCCAAGGTTATCAGCTCATTGTTGTCGCTAAGTAGAAGAGACAGGAAAGTGTGAAAAATCGGATCACAACAATTTGTTCGCTATCTTATTCGGATAAGTTATCTAAACTGTGATAATTGCTCATAGGCATTATCCACGGTAACATTCACAAACGAGTGGAGTTTGGAGTTTGCATACGGTGATTCACTTGTATCCAGTGTTACAGTAGTAACCAGAATTGTCCCATAAAAGCCTGACTGGATTTCAACTACCGGCTATTAGGAAACCCCTACAAGGGTAAAACTCGAAGATCGTGCTTCTTTTTTTAAAGTTTCATTTTGCACATCACAAACAATTGATAGCAGCTGTCGAATTCCCACAGACTTTCCAATCAACCCTTTTCGAACGGCAGAGGCACTAGACTCGAGTTTCGCTCTTGTTAGATTAACTCGTCAGTAGTACATATCCTTGTTATAATTGGGACTAGAACTCCGTCCACGCTCTTATGAGGTAACCGTGTTTATCACATTAGGTGCGACCAAATTATCATAGCCTGTGAACGCTCAACCACTCTCATTTGTGATTAATAATCAGAAGTTGACTTGAAAGTTCATGAGAATGTGAAATCTACTGATGTACAACTTGAAATCTACTGATGTTTAATTTAGTAGTATCCCTGTGATATTCAAATCTTGACATTTGGATTCGCCCACCATACACACTTCCCTCTGAAAAATCTGCTTTCATTTTGCTTCTAGACACCGTCTCAAGGGCGCGTCATGGAAATTGTAATAATTTCTTACTTGACATGCAGACAGCAGACATTTAGTGTGCGAGTTTGTCTACTTCGGAACATCTTACAGAAATCTGTTGTAACAGTGTCAGCAGTTGACGGTTTTAATACGCACAACTAGGAAATGAAGTCAAACAGTCTGACAGTTTGAACAACGTAAATGGGTCAGTAAAATGAAACTGTGCTCTAAATGCGACTGGTGTTGTTATCCAGTGAAAGAAATGGTACAACTATAAAAGCACAGGATTTTTTCTGCAGACATGTGTGGAAGCTGTTCAGAAAATGATGTATGATTACGTCAAAGTAGGTCTGCACATTAATACTGATAAATATTATTTCTATGAAAACAGAGTAGAGCTGAATGTATAAAATCGTTTAAATGATTTCGTGAGGTGTGCATCTACAAATAATCAGATATGTCATAGTGAAAATTGTTGTATGCTGATTTGGACATACACTCATACGAATGTCATCACATGAGCCTTCCATAACACAGCCTAAGTGGATTGACTCAACCAAAGTGACTGAAAACGCTTTAGTCGATAATGGCATGGAGAACGTATAGCGTAACTCAGCGTCGCTATTTATGGTTGTAATACCCCCTTAGAAACAAGATTACTTGATGCATCCATCTGAGTTTATTCCTTCACGCTTGAGTAAAATCGTGAACCGTTTTTCAAACCATACATATTGACATCGTAGGCTATCTTATCTACAATAATTTAGTTATGTCCATCTGCATTTTAGCTGACAACATCTAGTGAAAATGTATACTTCAGATGATTTCCATAGCCTTCTTCTTTTGAAGTGAAGTGGATCGACTTCGAGTTTCGCTGCTTTTGTTTATTCTATCCACAGTTTTATGCCGCGGTCAATCATTCCTGCGTACAAATTTTAATTACTTTGAACGGTTATGATTTAATGAACACAAATGCTTTACTACAACAGTTGTGTTTTCGAGACTAGCAACTGGCTGAACAGCAGATTGGTTGGCCGAAACCGAAACCGGCACCCCGGAAAGCACTACACTTATCAGTCTCAGTATATACGTGAACTAAAGTCAAGACACATCTTGCTTCAGACCAGTTAGCTCAGCAACTTGGCTGGTTTGACTAGCTCAGTTACTGGGTAGTGGGTTACGGTTTACTTCTCGGGTACAATAACCGTTAAAAACCCAAGTTAGTGAACAACATTATCTTGAGATATTCGTCTTCAGGCTAAACGAATAACGTTAGCAAAGAACATTGTTGCCAGGGCGAAACAAACACAACGAATTTTGAGGTTAACTGAAGTCAACCACATCTTGACTGGAGATGAAGACAACGCTTTGACACAATTAAGCTATAATTATAAAGCCTGCGGAACTTCGGATGTTTAGTGTTGTGTTGTGTGTAACGGATCACAGCAATCACAAGGCCTAAATAAAAGCATCCGTGTGTACAAACGAGTGGTTTGGTCATTCGAGTTCCGGCTGTCTCAGTCATACTCCTAGTTCGATAACTCAGCCGCAGACTGAATATCAACCGTTACAACCACAAGACGAGCTTAGTTTGGGAGAGGGTTTATTGCCAGTCATTCGTCACAAGGTATGTGAAGCTAAACAACTATGAGCAACGACAATATTTTACACGACTGACGCCTATCCACAAACTCGGCAGTAATGTATCTCCAATTTCTTTAGCGACACGTCCTCAACAGTGCATTAATACGTTTCCGAAAATCGCTTCCAGTTTCCCTTTTCCCGACATTAAGAACTGTTCATTGGTTTCCGCTCATTTCAGTCGTACTATACTACTTACAAAGAAAGCTGCATGTTGTGCAACGTCGTGACCAAAAAACTAGTTGCATCAAACATAAGTTAATAAACTCTGCTGGAATGACTGCAACTGAAGTTGTCTTGTTCATTTCGTGCACGTGCCGGAGTGTAACCCACTGTGCATTATAACACAACCAAGTCGGTAAAGTCGTAACTGCATTAGGCTTCGGTAGCGATTGTGTTACGGATCTCCGTTTGTACAGGATTATTTGATTATTTCTAACAAGCAGTTTGGTAGATCATTTAACTTAGAAGACATCCAACTGTGAAAACTCTGGACTTCGATTGGATTCGAACCAGTGACAAAAATGGTATGCTCAAGCACGGCAAGGACTGTACCAGTAGAGCTATGAAGCCACAATAAGGATTCGGGACTCTCACAGTTGAAACCTGTTATTTAACCATCCCACTGTCTCATATGGAATCCACCAAACGCCTGTAGATTAGTCCACTGCGACTGACAAAATGGTGTTCCTGTAAATTTTAATTGGTTAACGGAAGTGTCACCTCAGTTGACATTGAAGAGTACGTGGTCCGTTTTTAGAGTTGGTATATGAATAGGGAAGATTTCAAGAAAGAGAGCTGGAGAGTATCCCTTAGTTTTCATTGTAAAAACGCTTACACAGTGTTGAACAGTTTGTTTTCTTCCTGGTTATATGTTTGTGATAAAAACACAGTCCTAAAATTATGTGCAACTAATGAGATTTACGGCTGCAACAATGAACTCAAGTTCGTGTACTCATACGAACAGATTGTCAACAGATATATGAACTGATTTCCACATTACAAACGCAAATAGGATGATAAAAATGGGTTGAGAACCCACAAGTGTTGGTACTGGTAGTACAGTGCTTCAGAAAAAACCAATAATGCTGCCTTATTTTACAGTTTAATCAGTACGATCCTTATGATCTGAAAGTGCCAGCATCGGAAGACGATGGGATCTTGAATAACGCCAACAAGCGAATCAGTCAAAATCGGTAATTTCTACGGAAATTCAAACATGGGAACCGATAACACTTTACCACGTATAATCCGAACCCAAGTGTAGAAAAATTTCAATCAAGTCATTTCAAGGAAACACTTGTAAGTCCTGTGGTACCAACAATTCTCGGCTAGTCTATGGTTGTGAAATCAGTAAACATTCAGAATGCGGTAAAAGTGATCTAATCCATGTGGTATATCGTATCTTGACATCACCAGTCATTGAAGTTGAACAGCAAATCAAGAATTTGTACTACACCCAGCGAGTGGTGGAGTTACAGCTAGCAATACCATCTTTTATTTACAACAGTAATAATAAAATTTTCAAAGAAATGTCTGAGTTAGAATGGGTGAAGTAAAAACGGAATCACAAGAGCACGAATTTAATGTTGCACAATGACAGTAACAATCAACTTCATTCTATCAGGCATTCAGTTGTTCGGTGATCTATATAACAATATATATATATATATATATTCGTGTTTGACTAAAAATCTCACTAGATTAAAGAGCATATTTGGATATCAGTCTACAACAGCTTACAGCTGGGTCATATTACTGGAAGGGGTAATGATTGAGATAAGTCCGAAAATGCAATGGAAGAATAAAGTTGAAGAATTATATATGCCTGACACCGTTACATTGGACCAGACACTTTCTTTGAACTGTTTAAGAGCAAAAAACTGTTTTTCAAACAACCAGTTAAAATTAAGGAGCAGCAGTGTAATCAATGAAACATTATACAAGTGTTAGTCACTCTTGAATTGAGATGATGAAAAATAATGAATGATGTAAAACGAACCAAACAAAACGTAAGTCACCTGATTTTTTTGATAAATAACATCATTCGCACTGAGGAGTCAGTACGTAATACAACATACGATTGATTTTGATAACAGTTCGGGAATGGATTAATGTGAATATGTAAGTCTACGTTTTGCTTAGTGATGATGATGAATGTCGACAATAAGCACAGTTTGATGTGTTTGTAGACGGGTTGCGATCTTTTAACTGCTGGATCAATACAAGTAAACCTTGTTACAACAAAAAGTGATACTCCCAACTCAAATTCATCTACACATTTGAAACGCACTATTCTTTTTGGGCATTGAATTTCAATCATGGAAGCTGAGAATAGAAAAAGTGACAGGATAGTTCTTTGGGGTGGGGGTAATTAGAATTAGACGTCAACTGGAGGAATACGACATTGTTTAAACAGGTGTATTGTGTTGCTTTAGTGAGGTGTTTACCAAACAGAGTACCTAAACTTGATTGGTTACCGCATTTCGTTCTATAGCCTTCCAAAAATTCGCACAGGTAGTATTCCACTTATATCACTTTTGTGGATGATAAACTCACCTTGTGATGTACTCGCTCAATGGCTTCTGGAAACTGTTGAACCATAACAATAAAAAATTAGCCGTTTTGGTTATGATCTCATATATTAATTTGTTACATAAGTTTATGGCGTCTTTTGATGTACAGCCTCTTTTCTCTAATCTTTCCATTAATGAAGTGACAGACACAGTCTATGTATGTTCTGATAATCTGTAATTAAGGTTCCCTCCAGACTAGCTATGCAAACTACTTCCTCTATATACAGCTAACATACAGTTTTTGTTTGATAGAACGTTTTCTAGATAATTTGATTGCATTACAATACAAAGCCTATTAAAACCTATACTAATGTACATCTTAGTAAGCTGTCTGGAGCAATAGACTAAAACAACAATTCGACAAGAAAAAGTTTTTTTACGATATGTAGATAACGTTTTCATACTCGCAAACAGAAATAAAGCGACTGCGTGATCAGCTGAACTCTTTGCCCAACAACGTTAGATACACGATGGAAACTGAGGTTGACCACAAGATACCATTTATTCACGTTATATTGCATGGAACTATAAGTGACTCTCTGTCTATAATTACAAACCATAAGAAAACATGGTCTGGACAATATTTATGTTTTAAAAGTTTTGCTCCAAGTTCCTTAGAACGTGGCCTCCCTCGTACTCTGTTTTGTGTAGCTTGTAAGATTGTCACAACCGACAAGCTCGAAAACAATGAACAACTTTGCAAAACATTGACTGACATCGGTCACCCACCTCAAGTGATCGAGAAACACACTGAGCTAGTTAATCTGAAACCTATTCTAATGACTGTCCTACCGAAAAATGTTTCCCTTCGTTCACCATTTAAAGAGGACATTTTGATTTCAATCATATGAAGACTTACAGCCAGGGCCAAACAAACGCAGGAAGTCATGGTGGTCGTGTTCATTGAAGAAACCACGCAACTACCGACCTCAACGAGGATGAACTCGGTCACCTTGATCGCTGTAACAAGCGTAACGCATGGTTCAGCCGGTAATTGTGGATATAAGTAAACTGACCATAAATAGAGTCAACTGAAAACGAGCGTCGGTTAACACATTCCGAACTAGCTGTGTACCTCTGGAACTGGCAGCACTCGAAGTTTGCTCGCGACGCACTTGCACAAGACCAGCCATGGAGTCTGTGGTGCCAGTGCATTTCATGCTATACATTGCTCAAGAACTAAACAAGTTCTACGAGTTTCTGAGGTTTTACCACGCGTCGAACCCGGTGTTGTGTGACTAGCAACACATGATTGTCAGTCTAACCCTCAGTAAGTATGTCCCATTCCCAAAATCTGTCACGATTCTTTACCGTTTTCATTTTTCTGTCATGTACCCATCTAACAGTTTTGGTTTCCTCTCAATTTTCAAAGTGCTCATTAACGTTCTGTTAATCTCTCACTTCAGTGCTCACGACCATTCGATCATTCTTCATCCGTTTCATGTTGCATCAGTTGAAAGCCTGTTCCGGAATATCGACTATTCCTGCCTCTCCTATCATGTTCACATTTTTCGACATTGTTGTCATATCTACTCATTCTCTGTTGATTGTAATAATCTTACTGTAGAAACAGATGTGACACATGAAATATGTGTGTACCAGACATCCCGCACTATACTGGTAGGTTTATTTATGGATTCATTGTGGGATAACCAGTGTTTCAGGATTGACAAAATGTCGTTTCGTTTGCCCGATTGAATTAATTAGTATGATCTGAAAAGCGCAAGCAAATATCCATACAACTTTTGACTATAGGATGAGGTGGTCAAGGAACGATTATCGCATTCACTAGTTATCTTAAACTTTGTCAAGTATACCAATGAGGATCGTCAACGGTTAACATGATAATCGTTTACGTGAGTTTACATTTTTGAGTACGGTGGGAGAAGTATGGGTTGATGAACAAATTTGGGAGGGACTCTATTTAGAAATTGAAGTTATACGTACTACACTCCATCAATCAGTGAGGTTTTCTGATCGAACAGGTTGAAAAAACAAAGCAGCCAAAGGTTAGGATGGTACATCCATGCAATATGCAGGATGCCCATTCGGATCGTATTCAGCCAGGGGGTCCGGCTCAAAGCTAAGTTTTATCACGATATGAAATCGATGATACACCACAAAAGACGTATTTTGATGACAACCTGGTATCGCAGATTTTGACCATCTGGATTTCGTTTACCTGTTTTCAACTGCCAGAACACCAGTTAACCAAGAATAAGTTCGCCGGCCATCATGCGGGCGTCATAGCCAACGAAGATGACAGAGTGCTAGTGTAGTGAGGAGGAGCGATCGTACTATACTACTCACACCACCGTCAATCCATAGTGGGGAGGACAGCCTAAGTTTTGACATCGAAGTAGCCGCAGGAGAAACACAGGAAGAAACATCGGAGTGCAGCATCATATGTAATGGTTCTTGGTACACAAAGGAACTGAGCATTGGTGTCTATGACAACCGTGACGTTCTGGGCCCAGCACCGTGCGCGAACGAGTGTTTTTGTTTGTTGTTCTGTTGAAACGCATAACCCACCTGTTGCTTTCCTGAATAGATATAACCTTGCACCATCCAAATTCTTGGCTCACAACACTAGTGTTGTGATCCAAGAACGCGGATGGCACAAGGGTTATTTATTAGACAGAGCAATA
>LUCH01000949.1:100337-151086 GCA_013368495.1 Paragonimus heterotremus | reverse complement strand
CAGGACGTCAACAGGCTCAGGCCTTCATCAAGTCCTGGATTTGAAATTGAAAAAATCGCAAGCGTCTGGCAGCGTTCGGTGTAGCTCAGAGAAGACGGGAAACCCACTAAACCTTTCGTAAATGCACGTTGGAGACTTTCCAGAGCTAACCTATCAGACTTGCGCAAGTGACTATATGTGAACGTGCAGTACTAAAGTTGGGGTAGTATGCACAGCTTGTAGAGGTGCAGTCGAGCTGCAGGGAGGAAGAATGAGTGTCTAATGTATCCAATCGTTCGTCTAGTTTTAGCTACTAGGAAAGGTATATGTTCAGCAAAATTGAATGAGTTTGAGTAACGTATCGATATTATCGTCGGAGAAATAACGGGTGTCAAAGTGGGTTGCTAACCGTCAGGCACGTGAGAACCGAGCGGCGCACGGGCAACAAGCTGCATTCAAACAGTCCCCAGCAAACCCATGGCCGACTCCAAGGTGTTGGCCAACGCATTGCCACAGAGTAGGCGAATTAGATAAGAGTAAAAACTGGCATTAACCACGCTCATTTTGGTATTCAAACGAGTTGTCAAAAATTTCTAAAACACATTTTCATATTCATAACTTTTAATCCAGACGGATTCACGATTACAACAAGTTTGCGCACGTTTGTTTTAATCCGTGCCTCCATCAGACGCGCATTAACAGTTTCACTTGTCTCCTGCGTGGTGATTTCGGTCGTGTTGCATCGCTTACGGTCTGTGGTCGCTCATAGTTTTCTATCAGATAGTCCAAATACCTTATTGCTGTATACTGCTTATTAACTGAGATATTTCACTTCTAACGAGTGCTAAAACTCGTTTTTGCAGGACGTTGAATTTACACAAGTTCAATGAAATTTCCTACATCATTCCGGGTGTATTCATGAACGAACCCCTCAATTTCTGAAACAACTGTAAGTTCTCTATCAGATTGTCCAAATACCTTATTGTTGTCTTGCATATTAACTGAGATATTCCATTTCTAACGTGTGCTAAAACTTGTTTCTTTTGCAGATATCAAGGCATGGAGTGAATATCAATCTCTTGCAGACATTTCCAATGAACAGGATGTTCATTTTCAGACATGGGACATTCTGTTAACAGCTTGCAATCTTTTTTCAATTAATTTTTTTTGATCGCAATGGCTTTTTCAACAGCTCCAAGATTTACGAAGTTCCTTACTTGGTTGCTGAAAGCAGACGGTAACTCTCATTGTGGTTGGGTATATTAAACGCTCAGGGAACACTAAGAGAACGGCCGCGCTAATAGGCATAGTAAAATTCAGTAAGCAGAGCGCTGGCAAATTTTTTCGCCGGTCGACCACGAGTCTGGCCAAACTGGAGTTGGACCGACTCCGGAATTTGGTGCAGGCCGTATCCGGTCCGACTGGTGGCCAGACACGGTCCGACTCCGAGCCAACCCAGTTTTGCTTGCTGGGTCAGGAAGCAGTAAACTAGACAGCACATAGGCTGTTAATAATAGAGTTGGACATGTTACTCCTATTTGCACTGTCCCATATGGACCGTGGATAGAAACAACCAAGTCACAATATCATGTACAATCGCATTTATGAATGACATTTCATCGGCCGTTGTTACCTGAGATCGTCACAAAAAACAGAGTTAGCCTACAGCTAAGATATCAAACTGACCCTAAAAATTGTGGCATAGCCTTCATTGAAATTTATCCCAATATTTAGTGCGAAATACAATGTCAGTGCAATATGTTTGAAAATTACAGTCATTTTTTGTTTCCTAAAGCACGCAAAAACAATCGTCCCTGCATGACGAATGTATGTATTCCACCGTGAAAACTTTGATGGAAGCATTTTCAGAATGCAAAATCGACTACGAAGGTCAGCGTGATGACCTTATCGAAGGACGGCAAAACATTTCTCACAACGAGAGTGCGGGTGGGAAAATTTTTTAGACATAACCAATTTTTCTCATTACGATACAACCGTCATACTCGAAAATATCTACATATTTGCCCTGATATTTACACCTTAATATTTCACAAAAATTCTAGGAATCTCTTTTCACACCCAAATGGCCGTTTTTAACTCGTTGAGGCTTAAAAACACAATATCTGCGACCTATGCAATCGCCCGGAATCGATCACGATCACTGTTGTAGACTAACATACTGAGCTAATGGGGTTGTTTGGCCCTGATTCCAACGATTCCATTGAAACGACTCGATATTTACTGTGATTCTTGGAACATTTCGGTGCACCATTCGCTAAACGATCGCCAAACTTTGATTAATTGAAATACTACACAACCCCCGATGTTCTCATCATGCAAGGGGTGAATTCGTTTTAACAAGTTTAGACATTTCGCCCCTCGAGTGTTCTCTCAATTGCTTTAGAAAGGTGACTTCGAGCTCCCAGAATTTAACTGCCATGCGTTTTTTTATACTGGCGCGAAAGGCCACGCGACAGCTTTTTCTCTCCCTAATGAGAACATTGGTTTCAGCTGAACATGTCTAGGACTTCACACACTGGCGGGGTTGCGATACTTCATCGCGCGTTGACTGCGTTCTCACCGGCGAGAACTTAATGGGTAATAATCTCGAAATATTTGTTGACTCCGGGCTCAGCAAGTCTGCACTGATCTTGCTTGGTTCCATCTGCAGCACTACCCAATCAGTTGTACCACTCATGACCGTGGGAACTACCAAAAAATGATTAAAGATACAGTGCTTTCCTACTAGGCGGCTTGGATCTGGGGTAGACTTAACCTGTCCCATTTGGTCCTTAACCTATATGCTGAGCTGTCGAACACCGTTAACATCTGCTGAGTGATCTACACTACCGGTTGTTGGGAGGCACAATAAATAACCATGTCAAATTTGCAGTCGAAAACCTCAGACGCCATGCTTAGGTGAATTATCAAAATTCTAGGTCCAAAAGCGTTCGCACTGCTCATTAACGAATCAGACACCGCCACGCTTATCCGAAAGGATCGCCTGCATCATCGGTAATGGTTAACCGTACGTTTCATCAGTTCCGACCTCAACTCATCCACCGAGGGGTCAGAATTGGAATTTACCCGGTACCTGATCATGAAGCCGTACAGGAAATGACTGAGATCCCACTCACTTGGCCCTCAGCAGCGTTCGCTAGAGAATGTCCACGAACCTTTTGAGTTTTGTGTTGGATGTTTAATCGTTCGTCAACGATTTGTTGATCAAATAAATGCCTTCCTGGTTATCTGACACAGAGAAGATAATCTACTTTCGAAATGGCTGATGAGAATGAGCTCGTGGGAGCAGAATTTAATACGATACTAATTGAATCAGTGTACATGAGAATAAATTCTCTCGCTCCGAATGTGAAAATTTCTCAAAAAGTGAACAATGTGTGTGCAAAACGACCTTGGTAAGTAGACACTGCTCTGTGATGTGGGACAATGAAACGAAAGTGAGCTCACTCAAACGAATGGCCATTGGTTAGGCCTAAACAAAACTACCACTCGTGCATTGATAAACGATGGAAGTTATAAGCCGCTCAAGAAAAAATGTTCAGAGACGAAGCCGAAGTCTGGAATTTAGTGTTTGAAGGGCTCAAATTGATTGAAAGTCAAGAAAACGGTTGCAGTAGCTGGCGTTAAATGAAGATGACTTATACAGTTCAAACTTAAGAAAAATAATAAAACATGGGTCTATCGTTCAAACCTTGTCAAACAAAGCACAGCCACCTCAAAAGTGATGAAACCGACAACGTCAGACTCAGCACTGAGTCCCAAAAACCGGCTGGTCGTCCAAACTCGAGGTAGCACTATTAACAGCAGCACCCTACCGGCTGAGTAGGGGGTTCCGTTGCTTCTATCGTACCAACAGCAACCTGCTGTTATTCTCCGGACGCTTCTTGGAAAAAGAATTAGCTGATTTTCCGCTTTGCGGTGCCATTCGAAGTTTTTACTGACACTCGATCAGCGTGTCCGTCATCACCAGTAAATGCTTCGGTGATTGCACCATTGGGTGAAATACCCCTGTAGGCCGTTTCGTGAAGAAAAACTTCATTGCCTATTTGAAAGTCGCGGGAAGACTTCAGACCCTCAGGTGTAACATATAGCTGAAGAGGTATTTACGCCGGTGTTGGTTCCAAAACACACAAGATAAGTGTTGGGCTTGTCTACAACCCTTTGTATAAAGTCCACGCAATGTCAGCTCACCAATAATCAGGGTTATGTTCAAGAGCGACAGCGAAAAATCGTTGGGATGAGACACCTGATAATTATGTGGATCGTTGTGAAGAGGCACGAGCAGCCTATTGTTGACGACTCGTTCGGTTTCTGCCATATGAGGTGTCAATCCATTACCTACCGTTGTATCACCGACAACACCACTCGTCTTACCATTCAAATAATCCTGTCCCCAGTCCCGCCCCGGTGACCTGCTTCCGAAGAATTGAAGGATCAATTAGTTCCTTGAATCGATGGCCTGTTTGTCTACAGGTATTTGTCCAAACGTTGTCACCTTCGTTTCAGCTCCAAATCGGTTCCAACAGAGTTGGAACGGTTGTCACTGCAAATGGCTTCCGGCATGCCCCACTTTCACAAAAATTGCATCAAGGTCGTGAGAAAAACGTCCGCAGACATGAAATGGGCTACTTCTGCGTGGACGGCATGAGTCTGCAAACAGGTGCTTACGCATCCATAACGTTTGAGCTCGTTTCTCCCTATACGCACCTTGAATGGACTGAGTCAATCTACCCCGAAGTACTTGAATAGGTAACCATCCACTGATGCTCTTGTCGGTAGGATTGGCGCCACCGCTGAGTGCACTGTTGGGCATGAACACTTTTACAGTGAGAGTACTTACCTAACAGTGGTTTAAGGGCTGCCATGCCTTTCAAAATCCAACGCCGTATTCTAATGTTGGCAAGAATATGCGAGACACCTATGTGTCCTTCGGATTCGTTGGAGTGACATAGTGGAAGAGTTGGAACGGCACCGTGATGTGATCACAAATTTCGTACTACCTTCATTCTCTGGTCAGCTTCTGCCATCAAGATGCAGTGCTCCATCTATCAACGTTGGCCGCAATCATTAAATTTTATCCACCTTACGAGGGTATAAGGTAAACGCCCTCAGGATCCCGAGCTCCTTGGAGGACTCTCGCTCTTGAATGGACTTCGTTAGCATGAGACAGGAGATATCAACTTCGGGCGCACAGTGAGATCTTACCCTGACTGACGCACTTTATCCAGCGCACTTCAGCACAAACACGAAGTTAACCTTACGTGATGACAAAGCGATTGCCCGCAGTAACTTAGTCCAACTAAAGTAGACTAGCACTGGCTGGTCCAATGTAAAATTAAAGCTGGATTTCGTGGAAACCGCAAGAGTGCGATCAATCTCCGTGTCTTCCTTTAGCAAACAAGAAAGAGCTGGCCTCCACCGCCATCGTTCGTTGGGCTTCAACAGTATGCTACAAAGCCCCAGAAAGATTTACATCTCCTTGCACAAAGCCTGTAATTTCCCCCTAGATGCCACATACAACGGATTTAATTGTGGAGGAACATGCCTCGCTTGATGGATAGATGTGAAGTTGTGCCATACATAAATGGCGACGGAGACTGCGGAGCGCGATGAAATGCTCCGCAAGAATTGATTGCTACCGCCCACCTGACAGAGAAAGACAAAGACAGACGCAAAGACCACTAGCAGTATCCCTATCACGAGCAAACGCAGCGATATTGTAAAACGGTACGGAAGACAGAGCGCAAGTATAGGATTCAAACCCTCCCAGCTTAGATTCCCCCAGCAGATAAGGAAAAAGAAGGCCTTCAAAAAAGCTTTGATTGTTACCCAGCTCAAAGACAAAATGGTGGTTTCCCGCAACCGTACCTACAGGTTTTGGGCGGCCTTGGGCCTGGACCACCGAACGGACTAATAAGAGACGAGCGCAAATGCTTGGATGTTCGGGAATTCTTGCGGGCGTTCAAACTCCAAAGTATAAAGCATCCGTTTCTCTTAACAAATACAGTGAATTCTCGGGAAAAAGTGCCTTATCCTAGCCTGCAAAATGTGTGCAGTCTGTCCACTGTACAACCTTGCTTATTGAAATACTCGGCTCATGAATCGGGAAATACATTTGTTTTGACGACATACCGACGGATTTGAGCTTCAACCCTGATGATGTACAGGCTTTCTACGGGGTCACTTAGGTTTAGTTGTCAAGAAGCCGCACTGAATTCCGCCTTTGTGGACGGCCACCGTTATAATGCTCGCCGCCCTGTAACCAACTTCTTATCAATCACAGAACATACGCATTTGGACAGTGTTTGCTGTAGAAGGTCCATGAACCATGATTTGGGCGATACCACGTCGTCCGTTGGACTCGACATCCTACAGCTAAACTTCCGAACGCACCCAATTATACTCCTTCATATCGGAATCACAACCGATCTCTTGGTGGCAAAGGTCTGGGAGGAAACTGCGGGCCGACAACAACAATGGTGCCATTGTCCGCAAGGAATCGTACAGCTGCGTGCTAACCACTGAAAGGTACACCTCTCAGACAGTGACAACATGATGTCTAGAACGCCAAGTACTTACCGCGGTGCAAGGTAATATTCCAATCAACATGACCATCAACGGAATCAAAAATGATGATTATCATATACCCCCAAACCCTTCAACTAACAATATCTCATCACTTCCCACATGTGTCTGTTCTCCAAATTGTTCATGGCGAAAGTCATTCGGAAGGAGTATTTACTAGTGTGAACGCATACTGCATCTTCAGACGTTGGTTACAGCTTAAGTCAGCCGGGTGGAGCAGAAACTAGTGTGAATACATACTGCAACTACTGTAGTGGCTGCTTCTTCCGAATGACTTTTATCATGAGCAAATTGGAGAGCAAATACATGCGGGAAGTGGTGAGATATTTGTATTTGAAGCGTTCACACTGCAGTGTGAATGCATACCGCATTCTCCGACGCTGACCATAACCGTAGCAAGTCAGATAGAAGCAGTTCCTAATGTGAACGTATACTCCACTTTCAATCGTCGATCATGGCCTATGCCAACTGGACGGAGCAGCTAATGGTGTGAACGCGCACTGAATACTTGGGCGTTAATCGCTGCTTAAGTGTGTGTTCACACTATTAGCTGCGCCGTCCAGTTGACTCAACCAAGGATCAACGTTGATAAGAAGAACACGAGAGAAATTAGAATAAACCTGTATTTCGGCCATCCAGAACAAGTTATGGTGATTCCCCTTGGTTCTAGTCATGAATCAGATAACGTACCGTCTGCCGTCAGTGAAGTCTGCAGCCGGCGGAAACGTGGACCAAATCCGTCGGAATCATGAGCGTCCATGATACGAAGACAGATGTGTTGGGGCTAAAATGGTAGGATTGGGAAACTACGTTTTCGTCGGAGAAATAACGAGCACCAAAGTTGGTCACTATCTGTTAGGTAAGTGAGCATTGACTCGTGTACACATGGCAAGCTACATTCAGGCATACTTTGTAAGCAATGAGCAAAACAATACGCACGTTGTTAATGGTACAGTGTTACCTATGTTTACCCCATACCGTAGGTAAAAACGACCATGTGATAACCTAGACCGTTTTCCACCGGAATTGATGTCAGGGAGACAGAATGAACATATAATTTGAATGAACAACTAACCAAAAAACGTGTCGGCATAGCTTTCTTGGGGAATTACTGTATTTCGTGTACGATGTAATGCAAATGCAACGTGGTCGAAAATTACAAAGCCCATTTTATCTCTCAAACCACGCAAAACTGAGCGTTCCTGCTAAATTCAACTATGTATTCAATCACAGAAATTTTGATGGACGCATTTTCAGAACATAAAATCGATTGGGAAGGCCAAAATGATGCTTTTATCCAAAAGATGGCGGCACATTTCTCTCAACAAATGTGGGAATATGAACCACTTTTGGTATAACTTATTTTTCTCACTGCAGAAAAGCTACTGTGCTCAATAAAAATCCGTGTATTTGTCTCGTTATATGCATTATAATATTTCATGAAAAATCTCTTTCCGTGCCTTCCTGGCCATTTCCGACCCGTTTCGGTCTTGAAGCACCACACCGGCCAAACGAATAATTGCTAACAAGTTTTGTTTGCGGTCAAAGAAAACTTCCCACCCCCGTTGAAAGTTGAGCAATCGAGGCGTTGGAATTGGCAATATTTAACTATGTACACAAAGTAATCTCGCCACTGACCAACATGTGTCCAAAACATTCCACTGTTTTTGATGGCATTTTGGAAACTCTCCCAGAAGTCTGTAAATTGAGCATCGATTCGGATGCGTAACCAGTCGTGCCACCCATTCGTCGTTGGCTACTCACTGTAAAAGAGACATTTCAAAAGGCATTAGCACGGTTGACAGACCTGGGAGTGATATAACAGGTAGACGAGCCAACTTATTGGGTTAGTCAGCCCGCTATAGCCAGCAAGAAAACCGGTGAATTGAGAAGTTGCGCCGACCCAAAATCACTAAGCGCAGGACTAAGAAAGGAGTATTTCCCGCCCACTCACCGAAAGGCATTCTTTCTCAGCTAATTGGCGCACGTTTTTTCACCAAGGCGAATTTATCCTCTGAATTATAGCACGTAAAACTGAACGAACAGGCCAGTTTGTTAACGACATTCGGGACACCTTTCGGTCGTTTCCCGTGGCTTTTTCTACCGTTCGGATTGGAGGCCCCCAGCGACATATTCCAAAAACGACTAATCGAAGCGATCGAGAAACTACCTGGTGTCATGTGCATAGCTGACAATGGTTTGATCAACTGTCGTACCAAACACGAACATAACAAAAGTCTGGAAGTCTTTCTTGCCAGATGTCAATGGGTCGGCATCAAGTTCAAGCAAGAGAAAATTGAATAATGCATCAAAAAGGTTATTTCCCAGGAGTATGTTTTATCCATGGAAGGAATCAAGCCTGATCCAGCAGAAATCTGTTCAATAGTAAGTATGGTATACCCAACTGACTTAAAAGATATTGCTCGTTTCATTGGAATGATTAACTATTCGGGCCAGTTTCTGCCATGTTCGGCTCAAGTTTTGGAGCCCATCGGACTACAGACCCACAAGGATGCGCCATGAATGTGGGGAAATGAACAGCAGCGGGCGTGGAAGCATTTCATACAATCAATCGTCAAAGTTTCTGTGTTACGTTAGTATGATTCACGTCTGCCGATAGTAATACAATATGACAGCAGTCAAAATGGGATTGAAGCAGTTCTGGTAGAGAATGGACAGCCGACTGGTTTTTGGAGTCAAACCATGAGTAGTGTAGGGACCCAATACGTACAAATCGGGAAGGAAGTGCTGATGGTAGCTCTGCTATGAAAAAGTTCAACGATTACGCGCCTGGAAGAAAAACTATCGTCCAGACCGACCATAAGCCGTTGACAACTATCCTAAAAAGACTCTGGACAAGACGTCACGCCGTGTGCAGGCGATGTTAGTATGCCCACAGAAGCACAATTTCGAGATCGGATACACCCATGGCAATAACATAGTACCGGCCGATACGCTATCACGAGGCACACTGGCAAAAGAAGAAAACAACTGTACTTGATTTGAAAAGATGCACCTAACGCTCGCGGAATCAGATACGCGATTACCAAAAGTTAGGCGGACGTTTGCCAACGACGAAGAGATGGGGAAGCTCGGAGAGCAAATCAAAAACGATTAGTCGGACAACGTACAAGTGAATGAATTACATCCCCATTACTTCAAGGTCCGACATAAGTTTATTAATAAAAACTGTGTTTTGTTCCGTTGAAGATGTTTGGTAAATCCCTGGACTGCCAGAAAAGTTACCATGCATGAAATATATCGTTCGCATCTCGGTGTGCATAGTCGCGTGAGAAGCGCTAAGGATACCGTATACCAGCCAGGTAGGAGCAATCATGTCAAGGACTTTACTTCAACCCATACGTTCTGCAAGCAGTAGGAGACTCGGCAGCCAGAGCAGCCCAGGATGTGCCGCTCAGCACTCAAGTGACCTTGGCAAAATGTAGCGGTTGATCTATTCCCGCAAGCGAATGAATCATGTCCACTTTTGGTGGAATATTTCAGGGATTTTTCGAAATTGGGAAGAAAACTGCTACATCGGCCGAGGATACAATTGGTAGATTAAAGGCCCAGTTCGCGGAAAATGATATTCCGGAGGGTGTGGAATCAGATGTTGGCCGCAGTTTCCAGTATAATAGTTCGTGGAATTTGCCGAAGGGTGGCGGTCTAAACACAAAGTGACCAGTCCACACTGCAATCATTCTAATGGTAAAGCGAAATCCACTGTGAAGGAGGCAAAGAAAATAATGGGCAGATGCTTAACAGCCAAAGAGGACACTTATCTGGCGCTGCTAGAGCATAGAAACACCCCATCAGCGGATATAGATGAGTCCCGCTCAACGGCTCAAGGGAAGAAGAATGAGAACTCGAATACCACTCGTTGAAGATTGTCCAGCGGCACAAAATATTACGCGGAACACTATAAGTAAACGTTAGAAACAACAACGGGAAGTGTATAACAAATGATCTTATGAGCTATCAAGGCTGGACTTAAAGAATACCGTTTGGATCTACCCATTTGGTATGGGCTGTGGCAGATGGGCCCAATGGATCGTGAACGGACGAGACGGTGTGTTCTTGTGTGGTACGCACAAATCAAGGAACATTTGAAAGAAAGAAGGTGCACATACGGAAGCAGAATATGACGACCAAAAGTTCCGGAGCAACGGGACCCCGTTCTACTGAAGTTAACCGGTTCGTTCACCGAAACTGAAGAATACCGAAGATTCTTCAAAAAAAGAATGGTATGGTTGGGTGCAGCCGATCGCGCACTCCACATCTGCATTTGCCGATTAGGTTGTTTGACAGTGACCTGTGTATACAGTGCCCATAACGGACTAGATAAGACCTTGTGCGCGGTGTGGTAAATACACGTCTTGCTCTGAACCTGACTTGTTCTGTTTATACATAACATTAAACTTGGAAATCTTTGGGGTGAGATTGTAGCAAGAAGGCGTCCAATAAAGCTAGTTGCCATGCCACACGCGCGCTTGCAATTTTGAGTCACAATTCCAGTCCACAACTCCCCTCGGTTTCCGCTCACACGTCGTGTACACTTCTACCCGATTCAGGTGTGTGAGTGGCGCCTTCTCTCCGGGGTTTTTCGCCTACTATTCCTTGTCCGTTGATCCCATTTTGTCAAGCAATGGCTTGTCCAGTCGCTCATGTTGTGCTCCGTCTATCCACTTCGAACTTTGACCGTACTCCACAGTCGTGTCGAGTTATTCCTGCGAGTGTTGGAATAATCACGCCTTCAATTTGGTCATCAATCCCACATTGGCTGCCACGTCTCGCCCGTTGGTCCGATCCAGTAGAGCGATGACTCAACCGGTCGCACACACCGTCCTCCATCCGCTCGCTGCGGATTTCTGAACGCAGCTCTCCCCTGTGTGGAGGCATTCCGCCGAGAGTCGGAATGCTCGCACTTCCTGCCTGATAGCCCACCACAGAATGAGGATGTGGTTTCAGGCAGTCCTAGAACATCTGTAGTAAAATTGGTTGTCTAGAAGTTGAACAAGCACAAGGTGACGAATGAGAGAACGTACAGAGAAGTCTCGCTGAATTCTGACGTTGGCGAAAATCTTGGCCAACAACTGATAGTAACAGGGGTCTCAGTGACACATAGTTTTGAGAAGTCGCGACTGCAGTGATACAAGGAGTGATGTCAGGCAGTAATCACAAGACACAAAGTGTGATATAAAAAACGACAATTGTTCACAACACAAAGAGGGGTCTGCGACAAACGTTGGAAAACCACAATAATCATAAACCATGCACTTCAGAGTGACGTTGCGCATATGCTGGACCCCGATGGCATTCACATCATACCGCATCAAAGGCCCATGGTCAGAAAATCGTGGAGCACCATGAGTGATGATTGATGGTCTAACAGTTGGATATCAAAGTGGTGGAATATCGCAGGACATACAGAAAGGCTTCCGACGTTGATGAAAATATCGACCAAAAGTAGCAATAAACAGTTCTGATTATCAAGTCCACTGGATAAGTTGCGACTGCAATAGTCCGTAACAGTCAAAACAATGATCAACATATCATTTGCCATTCACCTGTGTTGTAGTTATATTCACCTACAGTGACGTTACTGATTGGCCACATGGAGTTGGGAAGAGATGCTCACACAGCAGTGTGAATGCATACCGCATTCTCCGACGCTGACCATAACCGTAGCAAGTCAGATAGAGGCAGCTCCTAATGTGAACGTATACTCCACTTTCAATCGTCGATCATGGCCTATGCCAACTGGACGGAGCAGCTAATGGTGTGAACGCGTACTGAATACTTGGGCGTTAATCTCTGCTTAAGTGTGTGTTCACACTATTAGCTGCGCCGTCCAGTTGACTCAACCAAGGATCAACGTTGATAAGAAGAACACGAGAGAAATTAGAATAAACCTGTATTTCGGCCATCCAGAACAAGTTATGGTGATTCCCCTTGGTTCTAGCCATGAATCAGATAACATACTGACAGTTGCCAGTGAAACCTGCCGTCGGTGTAACTGTTGAGCACCAGACATCAGGTTCGCTCACATGCAAAACGCCCACAAACATGTGACTGCCGGAACTGCAGAAGAAAGTACCAATAAAGGTGCCGTCGAACTGATTATAAAAGTTACAGTAACAAATACACGCTCGTAAAAAGGAGAAATTGGAGGAATACTGGCGAACTGATCGCAGTAGTAGCTACCCGCCCGATTGACGAAGGATAGCAACAACGTATGAGAATGCAGTAAGCGTTCGTAATATAGATGGTTTAAGCAATGATCGACGATTGAAAGTGCAGTATACGTTCACATTAGGAACTGCTTCTATCTGACTTGCTACGGTTATGGTCAGCGTCGGAGAATGCGGTATGCATTCACACTGCAGTGTGAACGCTTCAAATACAAATATCTCACCACTTCCCGCATGTATTTGCTCTCCAATTTGCTCATGATAAAAGTCATTCGGAAGAAGCAGCCACTACAGTAGTTGCAGTATGTATTCACACTAGTTTCTGCTCCACCCGGCTGACTTAAGCTGTAACCAACGTCTGAAGATGCAGTATGCGTTCACACTAGTAAATACTCCTTCCGAATGACTTTCGCCATGAACAATTTGGAGAACAGACACATGTGGGAAGTGATGAGTTATTGTTAGTTGAAGGGTTTGGGGGTATATGATAATCATCATTTTTGATTCCGTTGATGGTCATGTTGATTGGAATATTACTTTGCACCGCGGTAAGTACTTGGCGTTCTAGACATCATGTTGTCACTGTCTGAGAGGTGTACCTTTCAGTGGTTAGCACGCAGCTGACTGTTTCGTATGAACCCCGCACGACCCCAATCTAGCTGAAAACAATGCAGGAAAGTGAATATAATTTACTTTTGACGATTCTCGGTGAAGAGGTGGACATAATATTTTTATTTTTACGCCGTCCCATATACACTGAAAATGGAAACACCCATATGATTGCGTCATTTCTAACCATTTCTAACAGCAACGTTTCATAGACCAGTATCCACCGGAAATCTTGCAAGCAAGGAGAAATAGTATAAATATCGTATAGACAAGGAAGCTGGAAACGTTATCACATACGTTTCACTATCAAATGTGATGGTGTTACTGTTGAAACGCATTGCCAACATTGTATGGTCGTGTATTGCCATTTCGACTATATCTTTAAAACACCACACTCCCAAGCTGTGGAGTTACATATTCCGTCTCGAAAATTACAATGAGCGCATTTATAAGACTTGAAAAGATGAACAAACGGCAATAACGGGTTGCTTTTGTGAAAGTGGTGGAATACGTTTTACCAATAAACCCGTATTTTTGACACTTATTCGATGTAATTTAATTTTTCCATTGACAGTGATTATTTACAATTGATGTACTGTAGGTACTTGGCCTGAAATTTTGATTTTAAGATTTCCGAGGATATTTAAAAAACGAGGGGTTTGCGTCGAAATGACCGTTTTTCCTTTTGAATGACCATCGAGCGGAATCCCGTGAAACACTTAATTGCTCTCTTCTTTATCACAATCAAATTCTTTGATAGAATCTTTTTCTGATCATCCCCGGCTATTTTAGTTAATGTGAGAGCAGAAAAATATGAGGGCGTTGTCTCTCCAAGGGAATGGACATTTCTTATTTATTCGGCGGCAGTTCACACGAATCAAAATTCCACCGCCGAAGTCTTGGTGCACCTCGGTCACTGTGTGTCACCCTCTTTTTCGGAATACCTCTTAAATGTCAGCGGAGACTGCCACCGAGTATTTACGAAAACTGTTAATCTGTGCCAGACCCTGTATTAAGATTTTGCTGAGAGCCACAACCCCGTGTTCAACAGCACAACCAAAGACTTGTCCTACCTTACCGGGCCTACTCGGGTCAAGCGCATGATTGTGTGGCAAATGACATCCCCGTGTTTTAGTTGTAACCCTTCTACTGACGTGGACGCCAACAGCAGAATATTTGCTTATACTCATCCAGCTACCAACCTGACAGCTTGCATAACGGATGCTACGCTTAAAGACATTCTGGGCGAAGGTTAGCGCCTAATTATGCTGTTCATCGCATCATTCACTGCAAAGCCTCACTGAAAGCGGGCGTGCAGGTTAATTAGTCTTATACTGTAGATGACGCAGTAAATTCTATCGGACCCAGTGACAAGTAGTTAGAGGAGTTTGCCATTAATTATGCCTTCACCCTGACGAGCATTTATTAGCGGCGTTTCTATCTGATTTCGGGCAGGCGCCGGGAAGTTTACCGTCATGCATATTCTACACTTGTTGAGCATTATGCAATAAAATAAAATGGGTCATTTCACATTCGGTAACTGCGAGAAAGGTCTCCGGGACTTCTGTTGCTCACTTTCTACTGAACCTTTTCAAAGTGAATGAAAACAAAAGTGGCTATTAGTGATGCTACACAAACAAAATTTTAAGCAGTTTGACAACTTCTTCTTAGGGCCGTATGATCCTCACCCAAATCACGCTTTCAGGCGACTGTTTACAATCAGCTGCAACCCAGCATCTTGAAAGCATTACCGGAAATTAGCAAAGTCAACTGGCAACAGAACTATCCAGGCAGAACTCTTTTTTGAAATCAACAGCGATCAGGATAAATTGCCAGTGAATGTGAAAGTAACAACGATGACGAATAACTCCAAGTAAAGACTCAAATCTCGACATCCCCACGAGTTTGATCTTGAAATTCTCGATGTTTATCCACTTGTATTTGGAAGACTCCTCGATGACTTAATCCTTAAGCACACTTTTAAGCACAGGACTTGTGCAGCTATTTTTTACTTCCATAGTCCGTGACTGTCGAAGGGGTCACGACAAGAATGTCTATAAGCCTCGACCTCGGATATTCCTTAGACAACAGTTCTTCTATTATAGAGTTATCAATCACTGGAAAGACCTTCCACTGGAGGTTGTTAGCTGCTCTCCCAGGGATCGCTTTAAAGCGCTATTAGATTCTCACTTACTAATGAGGTTGTTAGATTAGTATTTTACTCTGCTTCGCTAGATTGGTATTTTACTCTGTTATCGGTATTCCATGTAACCCCCAAGGGCGGTGCAGCAGCCTGTTTTGAATGACCGCCTTTTAGGATGACAGACAACCGCTGACATCGAAAAGGACAAACTGGCTGGATCGGGGTGAATTAAGCCTCCAAACTCGGACCCCTGAACAAAACGCTGAACAACTGACAAATGTTGACTGTCGGGGTTTCCAAAGTTGGTTTGAAAGCGCAGAAATCTTTCAGCTCATACGTGCACTAAATTAACACTTTCTCATGTATACGCAGCAACGTCAGACTCAAAATACAAATAACAATAATTGTGGAGACCGAAAATATATCATACGATAACTACGATTGGTCTAAACGACGCCGGTATACGAAGTGGCTGAGGAGGCTAAGGATTCGACCGTCGGGCGCGCGAGCAGGCCGGAAGCGTAAATATGACGTGACTAGCGCGCATTGGCCGATCAGCATGCAAGCAAACAAACGCGATCGCATGCATCAAGCGGACGGCAGGCAAAGAACTTCAACATCCTATGTGCAATGTGAGCTACGATTTGGGGGAGGATTTCACGCATCGTACAGCAGGCAGACCGGAGTTATCTCCAGGTCATTACAAGCCCACTGCGTGTTTCACCATCTCCTACTGTTTTCATTCTGTCTGTTGCAAATTTCCAATCTTTTTTCTGTAGACAGAAAAGGGCTTTATCTTCTTCCTTCCTTGTCCTGGGCTCCGGCAGGTTACTAGATAACCAAGGTCTAGAAGAGGCAATATCGTATTAACGGCGGTAGTGACCACGCACACCATTCTGACAAGCATACCACATCAACGAGTGGTTATCGTGGCCATAGTTGGCGGATCGACTAACATGTATCCCCGATGAAATGATGTGAAGGACTGCCTTCTCTAAGCGTTGAAGCAAGCGCGATGATGGACACAATTTGAAAACCACCGTAAGTCCTGTGACCTGCCTTGGACTGGCCTGTATTTCAGTTTCAGTTAAAATCGCTTTCTGAGGGAAACCATAATAAATGTTTGGTTTGTTTTCCAGAACGAAGTGGTTTGAACCTGAATTTGGCAAGTTTACTGCATCGCTGTGCTTCTGGGGGCGTGCAGTGGAACAGATGTGTGAACTACTATAAGCCTCGATACAAAACTAACGAGTCAAGCCAAAGACTGGTCTCATAAGGGACTGACAATGTTCGTGAAGCGTCCAATGACGCTGGAAAGTATTCGGATTGTTCCAGGCGTAGCTGAGGATGCGAAGTAACGGAACTGAAAGTTGGTACAACAAGTAGGATGTTTTAAGCTGGATGGTAACCACTGGCGTCGTAGGAAGAACCAGCAAGCACGTGTGGCAGAGTTTGTTCGAAAACGTGTCGTGTGGTTGTTTTATACTCAAGCTAAACAAAAATGTACGGTGTGGTCGGTTTCAGCGCCTACGCAATGTTAGCAAAATTGAGTACAAACTAATGAAATCGCTACAGGCGCTTCATGCTACGATTATTAACGAGATTCTTCATTTACGCCAGTAGCCGTGATGGTTACGAGATAAACTGCTGAGAAGTTCGAGCTGTCAGTGTCATCAGAACACAATTTTACGGTTATCGGTTATATACACAGGTTTTCCTTTCAATTGAATAGACGCGAATCAACACATATAGGTCTGATTCCTGGGACTCTTTCTTTCTGATATTATGACTAACTTTGTGAATTAAAAAGCAGGAGTGAATTAAAAACAGGAATAATAATGACGACACATCAGGATGAGAAGTGGACTAACTTAAACCATTCGGAATTACAGGGTTAAGGAAACTCACTCAAATGAACCTCCCATGACAAGCCATACAAACTATCTGAAAACGTGCTAGCTTAATGAATAAGCTTCGAAATAGAGTGCAACTTCAGTTCACTACGAGAAGTGTTTAGTGAATATTCGATCTCAGTTTGAACATCGTTTAACTCCGCAAAGGATGTTAAGAAAGTTCATTTGCATGGGGCGTGTTTTTGAAATTTGCCGTACAGTTGTCTCCATATGCTTCGTGACCTTTCTCTGTCACCGAACTCACTAATAATGTTAAAATTGCAATCTATCATTCGTTTGCGCACTTTTTCAATTGTTTTTGTGTGTACCACTCGGTTACTCATAGTTTTGTGGGGGCGAAATTCGTTCTTATTAGACCAGATTGAGTGTATATTTCTTCGTTATGAGTTGTTGATAGGTAGTTAGTTATTTTTTAAATACTTTGAGACAAAATGTAGAACTCTTCATTGCTGTTGATCGTCAAACCTCAAGCACTCATAAGTGGTAGATGTGTGAAAACTATTGTACATTCAAACTTAATCACTGACTTCGTTGATTCAATAATCAATAGGCGGCTCCAAAGCGGAGAGTCCATATAATCTCCGGGTGGATTTAGTTGTCACTCAGTATCATGCATGTGTCTGATCTTCCGAGAAACGATAATGGAAAATCTGCTGCTGCACCACTCTTAGGGCGTTGGCTATAGCTACATGGTCGTAGTCTGTGGGCGCATTCAGTTGTACAAAGCGCACGCGACCGCTCATGTTGTTACAGATTTGAAATAACGTATATTTACTACAACGACCTAGTGAGTTCTTCATATCAGTCAACTTCTACGCTGTATCCCGTTACATCCTGATATAATTATGTATTGTAACGGTGTACTTTTTCAAAACTAACAGAAGCTTTTTCGATCATCCTGCATACATTCCGCACTATTAAACGGCCTCTTGAAAGTTGTTTTGGAGACAACAGACAAGAGTTTATTTTAATAGCCCCGATCAATACAGGCGTAAACTTATGATGGTTTGTGCAGCTTAACGCGCTCATAGACTACGACCATGTAGCTGTAGCCTACACCCCACTCTTAGGGATCACAACGTCATCAAAGATCGATAGAATTCCTGGTGTAGAATAAACAACGGAGCCTACCTTAATGATAATTTCGGTTTAAAGAAAAACGAGTTCAACAACACCTTAAGTTTTAATCTAGAGGGGGTACTGACACCGACCGGTGATTGCGTATTGCAATGGGCCATTACTCACTGAAAGAAGACTTCGCTTATCAAGTAACCGGGGCCTTAACTGGTATAGTTTCTTTTTTTGACCTTGCGGACAGTTGTGGTTCGTAAATGTGAAGAATGTTTACAAGGCCTACAGATATAAGGAAGTAAGTGAGGGCTAGGTCGTCTGGAAGTATTCGGTACTCGGGTGGGTAAAGACCAAGAATATCCAAACGATCCTCCTCGGTGAAGTTTTCAAGGCCTAATTCTGTTCGGTGACAACCCGCCAAACAAGCTCCAGAGCATTTATATCCTTTTTATGGCCAACAAGTACAACCGAATTAGTATATTTAAGTAAAGGTCAGATATAGACCCCAAGAAAGGGGTTGGTTGATGGAGATAGATACAAAAGAATAAACGGAGTCTCCTTTATCCCTAACATTTCGACTTTTCAGAAGCGAGATTATTCGGCGGAGAATCTCACTATAAACGGTGTATGTCTCCAGATTACGTAAGATGGGGCCGTTAGACACTCTGTCAAACGCGTTGTCCGAATCAATGAATATGGCGTTGGCAGTAAGACCGTAGTCCTTAGCCCCGGTTAGACTGTTTATGAGGAGAAGCACGTTGCCCACATATAACCGATTTGATAGAACCCCCTGCGGTGTTATAGAAACCGGATTATTGGTCAGAATATGCTTGTTGAGGAGCTTTGGTGTCTTTCACGGAATACTCGTTAGATTAATTGATCGTTAGCTGACAAGTGATCGTCTGCCAGCTACTCCAGTGTCGGTGGTGTGATTTTTAAACTTGGGATTACGTTAGCTTCTTTCACTCAGCTGGGGTGGTACCCTCATAGATAGAGAAGGCTTGTGGAATTATTTTTCGAGTACACAGAACACTCATGCGACTGAATCGGTTAAACTTTAAACGTAAACCCTGTACATTGCTTACCGAAAATTTTTGCTGACAGAAGAGATTGCAGAAATGTTTGCTGCGGTAGGTCAAATGCAGCTGCTGCCGCAATATTACCGACAATGGCGTAGTGATTCTTAAATATCTCGACAACCTCGTGTGCTACGGAATTAACCTCGCTGTTTATTTCACGTACAGACGAGACTGATAGAAGAATTTTGCGTTGATGACGCCTGTATTCAATAGAAAAGTTTATGCTTGGTTGAACACTTAAAATTGCACTACAAAATGATTTAGACATCTCTTATTTGCATTGATTTGGTGACTTTCGACTTTCATGAGCGCCTCGATGTCCCAAAAGTTTTTGGAATGGCCTTGTATTGCGAGTAGTTGTGCACGAAGACTGAGGAGGCTGTGAATGCCTCCTGGTAGAGACAAGCCCGAGGAGAACTTGAACTTGCAGGTTATGTACAACCTTTATTTCGCCAACCATATTTTTTAGAAGAGACCCAGTTGCGAAAAATCCGGACTTCGGCCGAATTCGAACCAGCGACAGAAACAATATTCTCAAACGCGGCAAATGCTCTACCAGCTGACCTACGAAACCACAGCCCAGCTGATAGAGCATTTGCCGCGTTTGGGAATATTGTTTTTCTCGCTGGTTCGAATTCGGCCGAAGTTCGGATTTTTCGCAACTGATTCTCTTCTAAAAGCCAATTAGTAACCACGCACAGGAGTGACTCCTAGAAGCCTTCTGATATTTTTTCGGCCTTTGGAACGGTTGTCTTCGCAGGAGTCTTACCTCTTTTCTGTGGTGTCTGAGAAAGTCATTGTCACCGTGGGAAAGAGGATGGCGCATTTACGATCTTCGAATCCACTGTGCGTTCAGATGAAGGTACCTTTGAGGTATCAGAGCCCTTGTGCTGGGTAGCAGCTTCGATAACCGCAACATCTTCGGGATTATATGGTAAACAGTTAGCTGTCGGTTTATCCTGGTCAGTGGAACTAGCATCCGCGTTGGGCTCGATGACAACAGCCACATTTATTGTAAACAGTATCGAAGGTTCTAGATAGTCTATGGCCATTCCTAAAGAAAATATGCATCTCACGGGCTCCTGCTTCTCATTAGACTTATTCTGAGACAGATTTTTGACTTGCGGAGAAGACCGTCTGAATTCACTTACCCTTGTGAGAACTTCGGTTGGAATGACGGCTTAGAAGAGGGTTACCATGATTCCCTTTATTGCTTTGTTCTTCTTTGCTCCCAACCAACTGTCCCGAGTAATGTGTCGATCGAAATGAGTCAAAAGGATAATCAACATACATTTGCACAGTTTTAATGGGTAATTGTTTGGCCCAAAGTTTCCACAATTTGTGAGACGAGCGCTGCGCTTGCTTTGCTCTTTGCAGAAGCCACCTTTATTGGCTGCTCAAACATCTTCATTGTCGCCGTGGCCGTTTGCAAAGGAGGGATGCAGCGGAAAGCTTTTCGAGCGACCGCCGTTCCAAAATACCCAATGAATCAAGCGTGTCGGGCCAGTCACTGTTTTGATTGTGATTCCATGAAGGCAGTGATTTTAGACTCAACAGCAAGTGCGACGTTCTGGTAGCTGATTTGTTTTGGCATATCACTGCAGTGTAAACTCAGTAATGTGCTAGTAAAGCTACACGCCATGCAAGCGAGCGCCGAAAATAAAACAATTATAACAGAAAATTGACAAATTCAAATCGATTTCCTATTGCCCTGGTCACTTGGTACCACGGAGAGGGCTATTGTCAATGAGCTTCTCTCTGACAAATTAGCATAGATAGACCAACTTACTGCGGTGATGCTGAATCTCAATGCGGAGACATTGACAATAACCTGCTTGACGTTTAACGAATCGTTGAAATTCTAGCAACTTTCCTTAATGGAAGTTGTTCCCCGAGTGCTGTTGCTGTGTTGTTGTGGATAACGGTGACCAAGGTTACTGACACTGACTAGTAAATTTGACAGGCATGGCCTACAGAGTACGGGGATGAATAATTAAAAGGCTTGTATGCTACTACCTTACGCATTGCAAATAGGTCATGTATTGCAAATTTCCTCGCTTGTGTTAGTGACATTGCTGAGTTCTTTAAAAAGAGTAGACGTAAGATATTTTGAATTTAAGAAAACCTCCGTTTCAGGATGTCATTGAGTTCCTACTTACTTAAGACCTGCTTAGATTAGCGATTTATTCTGTTCTTGGTGCGTGTAATCTTCAAGAGTGGTGTTACAACTTGATTTTGATGACCGCCTTTCGGGTTAACAGAAGCCCGCTAGATTTCGGGAAGAACAAACTGATTGTATCCAGGTGAACTGGGCTTCCAGCCTTCAACATGTATATTAATTGCTGAGATCACTGAAACTCCTACTCTTTACCGTTTTACCAATTTACAATGTAGTATGTGGTTTGTAAGGTGATTACATACTTTCTCCTGTTAAAGCCGTGTGTGTGCCGCTTCGTAACGCCATCTCTACTGTTGACTTCTCACTAAGCTATGTTCTCTAAGGCACGGTATTGGGCCCGCTTCTTCTTCTCATATACGTGAGTGCGTTATCCGCTGAACTGAAGGTAGGTTGCTTTTTGTTTGCGGACGATATCAGGCTAGTCGATTGCCAACTCCAGTGAGATCTCATCGGCTGCAGGGTGGTCAACTATGTAGAGGTTACTGCTGAATGTTACCAAGTGTCACTTAGTATCCGATGGACGCTGAGAGCCTTTGGAGAGCTAGTTGTCAAAAGTTTGTTCGATTCTGAGACCAAAATCATCCGGATTCAGCCAGTTTATATCATTCGATATTCAACAGACCTGTGTCGATCGGAAGATGGGGTGAAGCACCACTCTTGAGGGCTGTAGCAAACATCAAAGTTTTGCAAAATTAGGGATCTAATTAACTCCTGAGTAGATTGGAATCTAATAGCGGTTTTAAACGGATCTCTCAGTCAGTCAGTGCTTCAGTAAACTAGAAGGCCTTAAGTGAGTTTCACAACCCTTTATGCTGTCTATGTTCGTCACAGACATGCACCAACCAATCCTGATTTTTTCTTTCAATCGTCCTTAAATCTGCGGAGCCTTTTGACAGGTTTACGAAAAATACCCCGGAATATGTTCTCCATTTCTTGTTCATTATAAATACAGCAAGCGCTTTATTCTTTTCTTGTGTCAGATTAGAATCAACCTCATGGTTGTTATTGACCCAATGTGGACGTTTTTGGAACTGGATACTGATCTCGATGGCTGCTGCCACGACCTCCTCTCGACCTATACTGCTACCTTGGCGAGGTGGTCGGGCTTGTGTACTGTTTCGATCCGGCGGGCTATGGTGACTAGGACTCCGGTCCTTCCAGGTGCAACCTTGTCAGACAGACCAAAGGGGAGCAGTCAGACGATAAGCAGTTACACTCATAGGATTGTATGTCCCACTACTGATCACATAGAAGTGTTTAGGTAGTGAGGCACGATCCTATTCGCATGCAACAGAACTATTTTTATAGTTGCGACACTGCTGTCTTCCGTATCAGGAAGAAGGGAGTTAGAAAAGGTACCCTCAAACAAAGAGCACTCCGATCACCCAACGGTTGACCGTGGCCGCCGGCGTATTATCCAATACGGCCACTGCGCGCAGCAGTGCTCAGAATGAGACATCAATGTCTTATTCACTGCGCCCTCGGGCTAGGCAAGCCTCTCACTGTCAAGTGAGTCAGACTCTTAAGTCATTGGCGCTTGATGGGGTCCCCCAAGAAAACCCTGTATTTTGTTGTCTTGCATGCCAGAGTTTTGAGTCAGAGACTCAGGATTGGGTCCCTCAAGTCAACCCCCTTCTACGGCATAAATGATCGGGAAGTATCAGAAGTTATCGTTCTCCCTTCTCTAGGTGATACTATCTGCCGTCGAGAGTGGTGAATGCAAGAGCGTAAGTGCACGTTAAAACGCTGTCCCGGTGTTTTTATACAGTCGCTTAATATGCGATGTCTATCGTTGTTTAGATGGTCTCCAGTAAATTAGCTTGCAAACATAAATAAACAACTTGGTCCTGATCAGCTTGCGGTCTGTTCCACATTGAATCCCACACAATACTTGCGTGTTACGTACTGCAAGAATTTCGCGTTGTCCTTAGATCACGTAACGAAACTAATAACGATCCCGTTCCGTGGATGGACCCCTGTCATAGTGTTGTTCGTATACGTCTAGAATCTGGCCTTGGCGGCAACCAACTCATGAGTAGCACATCAGTGTAGCAGATCGTCTTCATTGAATCTACCAGTGCAGCGGTGTCCGTGGACTTCCAGTCATGCTTGTGAATCACGCCCAACGCACGTTGACGATCAGTGCTGCACGCAGTAGATTTATTGTAAGCTGCCTCAAACTTCTGAAGAGTACTTCGTACACAAAAGATTGTAATACCTCCTGGGCCTTGTTACGCACTCAGATTGTCACTTGGAACCCTATGAGTATAACTACCTTTTGTCTGTCTGCTCTCTTTTGATCTATCTGCCACGGTTAAACCTGAAAGGACTTAGGTCCTAGTTATCGTAGAACTGCAGAATCCAAACAGCACATAAGCTTGGTGGCCACTTTAAGGTAGCAGGAAAGGCAAGATTTTCTACCAAGTGGTATGTGTGGGCTCCTATTATCACTGAACGAAGATTCACACTTTATGATCAGCGCTTAATATTGTCAAACTCAATCTGAAACGCCCCGAGACCTCTAGCTTTTCGAGTTGTTGAGTCGGTAAAGTAAAAAAGAAAGTTGCCGATAAGTTTGTGTAAAAGTTCATTCACTCGGATTAGAAATGGTGGATGACCGGTTGATGGCCAGTGAAGGTCGTCTGCAGAAATCAGAAGGAGAGAAAGAAAGAGATGAAAGGTTAGATCTGGTTTTAACGGAAAGTTTTATTATGAAAAAATGGAGTGATCCAACGACGAACACTTCCTTGAATGCTACAGGCTTTCAGTTTTTTTTGGTTGGTCATACAAGAGCTTTCTTGATATTGAATATAGTAACATCTCTGGCTTCCCTAAGGCTGTCCATGAAGGTAGGATTATTCTTTACGCTTGACGATCTAGGAAACAAACCGTGGTGGGTAGGAGACGAAGGAGTTTTTCACCAGAATGTGCTTGAGAGTGACGCGTTTTAAAATACGCCCCATTATCTTGTGTTGGATGCTAGCAAGGGATTTCCGTTCGCCTGTATCAAAGGCAAACCTGCCCGCGGACCTTTTCCATGCATTACAGTGAGTACTGGTGTGTAACGTTTGTTTTAACAGCTTATGAATGAGCCTGTCCTGACTGACAGCCGTCTCTTTATTAATCTTATGACGAACATCTTCTGTAGTGGACAAGTGGGTATGCGCTAAACCCTCGTCCACTAACAATTTAATACGCCTTTCCTGAAGAGCAATCGTAACGTAGTCTCAACAGGCATCGAACTAGAGAACGCAGCGGGGTTTGGAAACAAACCGTACATTTCCAGCATTATTTGGAAATATCATAAACAATTAGTTCTAGCCTAGTCTGGGACCAGCAACAACAACCAAGAGGAAGAAGAAAAGAAGCGCGAGACGAGCTACACCTCACTTGGCGGCGCTCGAAAACGCGGCAGGTGAAAATGCGTGGAACCCTCGAATGCGTTAAACAACGATCGAAAAGGTTCAGGTTAAACGACCTTGAAGAATGAAATAATAGATGAGTCGTTAAGAAAAGGGCAAGCATTCGCTGTGTGCAATTAGTTGCACGACTGAACAAAGTTGCATTGGGTTTGTATCAGGCCTCCTGTTTCAGGCGTACACAGAATCATGCTTACAGAACAAACAAGCAGGAAAACACGGTTACAGCCGGGATCCTTAGAGAAGCCACACGATCACCGGTCACTACACTTCTAGACCCAGCGTGCTATATGAGTTAGTTTTGACTAGCAGACTTTGGGTGTTTAGTAGAGAATATCCATGTGTAGAGTGGTTACAGATACTTTTAAGGAGGTACAGTGGGGTGCTAGTTCGGCAGTGTCATTTAATTGATCACCAAGAAGTACAATTTAAGTAGCTCAGAAACCATTTGAAGGTCGAACTGAGTCTTTACTTTGAGTGGTCGCAGAAACTGAGTTGATGGCATATGACTATATAAAAAAACTTTTGGTAGAGCAAACCACCGATATGATCTCTCTTTGTACGGGTTTGGCATGTTTGCGGACTTCTTGTTTGCACCTGTTTCAAGTAATGTAGAATGCGTTCAGATCTTTTGGTTTACCTACAGATTTATGCTTCGCGAGTAGTTAAGACGGCTGTCTGAAAAGCGACCACAAGAGGCGGAATAATAAATGAACGCAAATGTATGGAGAATGAAAACGACAGTGGTACTTCTGGAAAAAGAACCCACACCTCACTGATATAGGCTTGTCACTGACTGCAACACACTACCACGTCGGAGAGTGTTTCCAATTAGCGATGCGGATGGTTGCAGACTCCCTAACTGGGTAGAATGCACCCCACTGTTTTGCAAACCGGGACGATCCGTATTTTCATCTCCCGTGAGCTCATCATCGATTGATAACTTCGTGGTTCCGTCCTGCTATCAGAAGCCCCGCAAAAGAGTGAGCGGTACGGTGCCCTCAATCAGCATACGGAGTTTGTGACCCAACCAGCAAGGGCTACATTTCCCTAGCGCAGGTATTGGTCGCGAACTTGCATATTTCCTAAACACTCTTCGATAGACTTTTGCATTGCTCATACCGTTAACCCACTTAATGCCGGCTAACTGGCGTAGACACCGGTGGTCGAACACCAAAAGTGTACATGCATCTTTCACGAGGTCTTTGCACTATCAAGCAAAAGTGTACGCATACACCTCTTGTGAACCTTACGTTTGATCAGCAAGTTGACAGTTCGCAATACCTTAGGTGTTAAAGAGTGAGACCGCATTGCATACGTTTGCTATCCCAGTAGCTAAGTCAACAGCAACAACGTTACAAACGGATTAGATGACATTGTTCAAGTAGGTGAAGCGCTCAACAGTCTCGAGCGGCTTGCTTCCAATGTCGAAGATAGTGTCAGTGTTAATCCATGATTGTGACAGTTCTTCACACCTTGAAGGCGCGAAGTGCACATCGCACAGACCAGTCGTATCACTTAATCGGTTCATAATGGTCTTCACGTTCTCTGCAAAGGAACTTAGTAAAGCAGTGTCGTCCGTACGTTCAATATCAGTCAGCCTACTAACAGGCAAATGCTTCACTCTGAAATCCTCGGAATCTTGGAGAGATTCTTCTGGTTTGTTGCATGTGAGCGTATGTACCACACTTGAGAATGATGCACAACTTTTGGAAAGTATTTGGCACATATAAATGCGTTGAGTGGTACGATTGAATCGCATGGGTTGCAAAGACCGGATACATTAGATCTATTTTCGCTTTAGCACCGGCACCATAGAATGGATATGATATAGTTCTATGATGTCTTATGGTAATTATCAGGTTCTCTCAAGGACTGCTGACAGCATGGCGAAAATGACTGACACTTGCCTACTACTAAAGAAAGTGAAATGTTTAATGGGGCCAAGGAAGAAATTATTCTCATTTTATGCCATAAATGTGTAGGATAAATCGTCCAACGAGGTTGTACAAGCTTTGGCATTAATTGACGGCGGATGACAGACATCGTTTCTTCAGTTGTGGTAAGGGTAGTGGTCTTTGATGAAGGGTCGAATATTTGTTTCCTCTTCACATGTACTTTTTGTTTCAATTCTGCGGACTTTTTTTCATTCATTAAAATTACTGACATTTTCAGCAACAGTATTGGTTACTTATTACTATTGTTATTATTATTGGTGTTAGACCACCACATTACTATTGTGGTCACAGAATTGACGTTTCTTGTGAATTATTTTGTAAATTCCTGTTGAGTCATGGAACATGAACTGTAGCAAACATGTTTTCTATGGAATTTCATGAAGCTGTTATAGTTATAAAACGGAATAAAACTAAAGACGGTTACTTGCAAAGCTGTATATTGATCAAAGTTCACACTATCTCACTTTTGTTTATGAAAACCAGTTAGATGTTAACGGCCTACGTATCTGTCGGACACTTGAACTAATGACCAAGGCAGGTGAAACGATTGAACAAAGTTTTTCTTCCTACACCAGGTCAGATTATGTAACCGAATAGCAATGGCCTCGCCAGTGGCCAACATTCACTGACGAACAAGTTTCAACCGATTTAGCAAAACCCTGTAGATAACAGTGAACGATCGGTCTGTGTTGTCCTGACGGTCATTGTTAGCCAGACATGTTTCATAGAATGTTTGACATCCGAGGACATGTTTGAATGTGAAATTTCGGTTATGCGTTTTGACCATCATCGAAAAGCTGCCATTTGCACCGAAAACTTGTATTATCCACGAGCTGTTTCCTGTGGCAAGCGGGGCACACTACAGGATTACTCGCCTTGCTTCTCGATTGAATGCAGATTCGAACTGAATTCGAGGCTGAACTCAGTTCATGAGCGCGTGTGTTTTCATCTTCTTAAACTCGTTTGCTTTATGAGAAAACGACCTTGCAACGCATAACACTGGTGTTATGTGATGTTCCGTACTTCCCCTTCCACTCTTTTTGTCGTTTTGAGTTCACATTAAGTCAGTTTTGGTTTATTGTAAGGTGTGTAACGTCCAAAATATAAGCTCACTGCTGAATTAATACGCGCGGTTCCTGAATGAACGCGTTGAATGTTGTATGAAGTGCAGCATAGATCATGTGGCTTAGGATCACACTAAAATTTGAATAGACCTGTAAGTCTGCATTGTTTTTGTCTTTATAAGCTCAAGAACACTATCGCTCCTCTTCTTCCATGCTTGCTTTGTAGAGGGACAGACACCCACTGTATAACGTAAAAGGCAAAGTGATGAGTGCCCAGTGATTCGAGCCATCAGCTTCGGACCCGTATACTAGTAACTGAATCATCAATTTTGCTAATGTTTACGGCGATCTTGACGTAACACTTGAGAGTTGTTACGCCCTCTGGATTTTTCAGTTGTATAGACGTTTCTGCAGCCTCAGCCGACTTGGTTAAGTAAAATACCTGTTGGGGTGATTGTGTGCTTGGGAGTGTGGGCGTAAAGTGGTGCTTTGACGCTTACGTCGTTGAACTAATTTTGATGGTAGTTGTTTGTGAAATATATAACTTCAAGAGATAATGCGAACATGTGAGGTAGTATTGTAAAACAACCCACATATGGCGAAGGTGTTAGGATTTTTGTCCGCCGAATGTGGTTTCCTTACGAAACACGTGGTTTGTCGTACTATGTCGACCGCCATAAATGGTCTCCTACCAGTTGCCGGGGCAGACGGGTGGGCTAGTTCAACGCCAACGGGAAAAGACCTATTTCTGTGAGCGATAGTACTACTAGGGTGTGGTTGGTTTACGGTTGGTAGCCAGGTCTCCTCTTTGATATCGCTACGAAACGACATGTGTTACCCCGCCAAAAAGAGATTTTAGTTGCCTTGACGGGAGCACAGTGCTCTTGGACAGCATATGTCGTCATTATCATTACCGGAGACAGCAATACATCAATAGTTCGCATAGATACTTAACTACCACACAATCATGAAGAAAAAACGCAAACCCTGAGCAGAAATGAAAACAGAACGGAAGGGATGGGGACATAACCGTTAAAAATAGCTACGTCTATATTCAGATATTCAACATCAAAGTGCCTACACCTCACAAGTAAACAACTGAGGGTTAAATGAAGTAAATCTGGACAAAAACGTTACAACTTTTGCTGCTTCGCGTCATTATGTGAACTTAGTTCACAGACAACTGGGACAGTATACACTTAACGCGTAAAAACTGCATGCAACAGCGTAGTGCTACAATGTACAAAGAGAAATGATAACGTGTAAGGTATAGAAGGGGGAAAATGTAAAGAGATAAAGAATAAAAACGCAACGACGCACACAAATTCGCAACATGAGCGCCTTTGACTTCTGTTATTCGTCATGTCAGACAGCGTCCTTAACCAAAGATGTTCATTGTCCTTCGGACCCTAACCAGGAAGCCGGGAGCGCCCCACTGAAGCAAGCCTCAGAGTGATCCTCTTCACACCTCGAACCCAAGTCATGCGCTGACCACCAGGTTGCCGCTTTTAGCCCAATGTGACAGGTGATGAGTTGGCATTGTAAGATGCGGCCAAGCCTGTGAGACTAGATCATTATGCTTAGAGGTCAACAGAGTTTATCCGTTCCGAGGACACGTTGGCGGACTTCGTTACTGTTGACACGTTGTTCCATCACACGTCACCAATGTTTAATAGCCGCCGATTGTCGAAAACAGATACCCTCTGCGCAAATGGATTGGGTTTTGGAGTCGTATGGTAGGACTGAATTGTACGTTCGGTTCTTCGCAAAAGGACTGCGATCACGCCGTAAGCTGTCAAACGCCATCCGATCTTTTGCTTCGCGATTTGTGATCTCATCAGACATCCCAGCAGCGCTAGTACAGCCCACCTTGACTACTTCCAACTGCTCACCACTAAAGCTATATATATATATATATATATATATATATATAGTAGGTGTTAGTTTCACTCATTTCTCTTACTGTATTCATCCCTTTTAATCGCAATGTGGTTGCACACATGTGAGGTCTATACTCAATGTGTGGCAACTTCGACGAATCACTAGTTATGACAATTCTCCATCAGTTTTAGGCAAGCAGGCCTGAGGCTGGAATCCCAAGTATCTTTGGTGTGTTCAGATTTCGTCCCGTTTTCTGAAGGCAATCATAGATACACTGCCTTTCTTTAGGTCCACAACGTTGAACTAGAATCACTCTATTTTATAAGAGTGGTTTATCCACTACTGTCAAACCTATTGCCAAATTTGACTGAACAACTAAGAATGACAGTTTATTAGTTTGTATCCTGGAGGAATCGTTAACACATGATGTCAACTTGTACTTAGTACCAAATAACGAAAGTCATCACTTTGTTTAGTTAAGCACGATTTTACGTCTGCGTCACAAGGATCATCTCATTCTTGTCTTAATCTTGGCATCTTTGTACCGAACAACTTGAAACTAATATACCGTTCTGCAACGGTCATCTGATCTGAGTCAATTTCTCGCAAAAACCATTTGAGAACGCTCGGAGTTTGCGTGGTTCATATTGCTTATGTTTACCAGCTACCTAAGGTGTACCTGGTGAGCCGTATATGTCGTTTATACCTTATGTTAATTTGGAGACATAAATCATCCCTTTATATACGATATAGTTGTACTGGATAAAAAAAGAGTGGGTGTGCGTTCGACCCTCATCCATTATCAATTTAAAACGCCTTTCCTGAATAGCAGTCGACACGTAGTCCCAACAGGCGTCGAACTAAAAGAACGCAGTAGGGTTTGAAAACAGACTGTATATTTCCAGCAATGTTTGGAAACATAAAACGTTAGCTCTAGCCTAGTATAAGACCAACGGTAACAACCTAGAGAAAGAAGGAAAGGAACGTGAAGTAGACTCCAGCCTATATGGCCACAATCATAAACGTGCCAGACGAAAAATGCTTAGAACCTTCGAATGTTTTAAAGAAGGCTCGTAAAGGTACAGGTCCAAAGACCCTGCAGAATGGAATAGTAGACGAGTCTTTAGAAGAAGGGCAAACATTCACTGCGTACAATTAGTTGTACGAAGAAAGTGACACAGTTCAGAATCGTACAAAATCATGCATACAGAACAGACAAACGGTAAAACGCAATTGCAGCCAGGATCCTTAAAGAAGCCACATGATCGCTGGCCACTACGGGAAGCATCTGAAAATCCCAAGAAAGTCGAAGCCATCCTCTGAGTAGAAAACCGGCGAAAACGGAAACTCGTTACAGTCGTCGCCAAACGAATGTATTCGACACTAGCTATAAGTTCGTACCTGGAAGGTTAGGGTAGTGTTCACTGATCCAAGACATCTTAAGTGACAAAGCGGTATCTCTTTGTAGCATGAGGGTCACGATTGTGAAGGTCATGTTGCTTCACGATAGCGAAACTTTGTCGCTCAGAATAGAATATATGAACCGTCTTCAGGTATTTGACCGTCGAGGTCTGCGTCCTATCGTTCGTATTGAATGACATCAGTGGATAGGCGACGATATGTTAAGCGGACCTTTTTGCTCAATCTTTAAACGTGTATAGACCTAAGTGGTAGGACTGTGTGCTGAAGATGCCAGCTAGTCGTCTGTCACGGCGAACACTTTCCGCCAATGCCTCGGCCAGCTGGCGTTAGATATGAGGTAGGCAGATGACGAACTGGCGTAGAGGAATGAAGCCGTTCACTAAAAGGTTGTCCACTAGAGGTTAGATCCGTTTTCCGGTTTGAGGTCCTGGAAACTCACGGAGCTGTTTTCTGGAGACTTTATGCGAGATGGCGGATAATCTAGCTGTGTTATGAGTGTTATTGTTGTTTGGAGATTTAACCTTCGAGGTAAGTTCACGTAATGACGCGGGCTACTGAAGACCGTATGGTGGCGGTCTTGTTGATAACACCTTACTTTCACTTATAGTTCTATTGTTTATTTGCAACGTGTAGACCTCTCAATTTTGAATGTTTCGAGTTCAGACAGACATTTTCACTATCATTGACTCATCTCCTAGTATTACTTTGCACCTCAATTCTTTTCTGTTTCTTTTCTTCATAATTGTATGGGAACTAGGCATATGTATGAGTCACTGATGTATGTATGATCCGTTTCGGATGCCGCCAACCATGTATGATTGTTTAGTATTATGATTCTGGCTAGGGTGACAGTAAGCACGAAATGTTTACCGGTTTTTTTCCAGTGCCTGCTATGCATTTGTGGAAATATGAATGAAAAACTGTTTTTTCAGCGTTGTCGCACATCATCAGCGAATGTCGTTCATTTTATTTTCTTCACACCATTGTTTATTATTCTCCCGATTCTACGGTCATTCGTTTGTCTTTTTATTGGTTTATTTCTCGTTTTCCCTTTCGGTCGCAATGCTAGTTTTATATGATCCTACTGCTTTCCCGCCAATACTATTTGTCTATAGATTCTGTTGTGTTGGCAGTTTGAGTTGACGCCATTCCACATTACTACCTTAAAGAGAGATTTCGGTGGTCCTATGTAGAAAGACGACTCCTATCTAGTCCCTTGTGATTCTTCATTGTTTTCAACCTTCCGAGACGTCAAACTTCATTTCGCAACAGCCACTATATTTGGTCTATCCATTCCCGTCAGCAGATCTCGCCTATTTTTGCTGTACGTAGTACCCGTCAGCAACAGTTTCGACCTCGAAGATGATTTACACTGATTATAGGACGATGAACGCGATCGATCACCTTTCGTCTTAGGATGCAATCCACATACAGAGTTTATTTGACTCATGAATACATGTGTACCCCCACGGGGAACCGGAAAACCAGGTTATTGTAACTAGGTTGACACGTGTCCTCGATAAACCCCTACGCGATAGCTTACCATATCGCCTGTTTGCACCTGAATATCCCTCGAATAGACGAATAAGATTATCTGTTAACGTAGGCGTCAACCTATATTTGTGTGATACTGCCAAGATGTATTTGTGTGTGCTTACTGAATTTGAGGCTCTATCGCTCCATCAAACCATTGTTAGCCTCAAGCAGTGCCTGTTCCATGGGACAGGTGGATTGGGGATCATTGAACTGGTGGAGTTTGATTGGTGAAGCTGAGTTTTCAGAAAATCACGTTGAATTGCACAGGTTACATCGGATTACCTACGTTGTAAAAAACCATACTTTGTTGTCTTTTGAAGGAAACGGTCAAAAGGATGAATTTGGTTCAAGATGCACACCTTTCAAGTATATTGTTGTTTTGGAGTAAGCAAGGCTCCGGTTTGAATGTTCGAAGAAGCAGCATAAACATCTGCAAACGGCAAGTAAATACGGAGCGCATTGCAGTTGCAAGTTTGTCTGCTAATGATGATATCCATATCTATCTTTTTTGTATGTTGGTGGATACAATTTTGCCCATTTTCTGAATTACGCTGAAAGGACTTATTCGGACATTGTTCATAAAATGGCCTATGAAATGTTCCACCACAGAAGCCTTCGGAGTTCAGGCGTTTTAGTAACTATATGGTGGTTGCTAGTTGACTCCCTAGGACTGGCTTTTAGCCGGCGATACGCCAAACTACGTTATAGACATTGATAGTATCTTGTGTAGAGGAAACTCACCATGACCGGTAAAATGAAACTGTTTTTTACCACGATAAATGCTTGTGGAAATTATGATGAGAGGGTTTTTTGCGAAAGCGAATTTTTTATGACGCCTGTACGGTCTTTCCTAGTTTGTTTACGGTTCCTCATGTTTGTTACGAAACTGTACATTAACTAACGATCCAACGCGAAAAAGCGTCGGCACAGACTGGTAGACACCAGAAAAAGGAATTATACGAAGTGACTGAAGATGATGTACTCTTCCAGCACTTAGTTTTTTATTGTATTTGCTTGTGTACGTTTTCTGTTGTTTTAGTCAATGATCAGTAAGTCTGAACGAGTTATGGTGCTCTCCCAAAATCGATCATTTCGACTGTCTCCCTTGGATGAATCGTGTTCGACGGCAACACTGTAATGGGTTACCATACTAACATGAAGTAACGGACAGCAGTTGTTTCCTTTCATTTGTGGATATTACGATATGAAGACAGAATTTGGCAACTGCCAGCATTTTGCGTTAACTTTCACAGTCCAGCTAACGACAAACAACGTTTTTGGTGGGACAAAGAGAGGTACTGAACCAAACGGGTTGATGGGATGCCTCTCCTAAACTGACAGGTTTATAGGAATCTAGTTCGTCCCACATTTACCATAGTCCTCAGTGGAATGACCAGTGTCAGTTTATAAATTCACAATATTTACATTCCTTATGTTATTCTTTAGAAATTTACGGTAGATTTTGCGCACCATCATCGTTATCGATGATGGTGCTGCTGTTGCGTAGCCATCTTTCAGCTGAGGATAAGATGCGGCCAGTGATGGCCTGTACATCTTAGCAATTCCTCTACTTAAACTCAGACAATTTCAAGTTAACTAACTGCATCTTACAAATGTATAGCTGATTTGCAAGTGAGAATGAAATAACGTCTTTTTGTATCCAACCAACTATTGGTACTCGCTTCATGATCAACGCAACCAAACTGACTTTGTACGTTTCATATCACATTGAAGAATATTATGACTGGAGACGCACCCAGTGAATTGCCTGAGGGATCTTGCTTTCATTTTGCGGGATTTTTACGTTTTGGTTTGTTTTTAGAGTCCGCTGCTAGATCTGTTATTCATACGCTAATCTGTTGACTCATTTGTGTGATTCGTCAGTTCACCAAAGCATTCTTTCTGGAAATGCCTTGTTCTCTGTGAATTTCAAGTTTTTACATTGAATCTGAATATATTTCATACGCTTTCATAAACCGTGTGCGTTCATTGTTGCAGCTTTCGGCAGCCATAAAACAGTGAACCATATATTCATTCTACTTGGTATGACCAAAGGTTCCCAATGAAATTGTTATACTGTTGTCATATGAAACGTGCTCTTTCATACTTCCGGCAATTGTTTGTCATTAACGAAAGGATGGACACGCTGAACAGAATTCCGAATGACTTTCATCTAAAAGACACATATGATTATTCCTCGTGAAACACATCTAGTTCCAGATCTGGTATCGAGCACTTTGAGCTTTCAGTTTATAAGCTCGGAACAGTTGTGGGATTCACCCTCTCTTGACGCTTCTGTTTTATTGGAATTTTGCTCGATATGTATGCGTTTAAAAGTCAAGACGATGTGACAACGTTGCGCGACAATTCCGAAACTGCTTCCCAATGCACCTTGGCAATGAGCGGGGATAATTCCGCATCGCCGTCAGCAGATCATAACTTGACACCAAGGGAGATATTGGCTAATCGAAACCTAATCCCCGGCACTGCTTTGGACTGTGATTCCGGATATAACCGGTCCATTAGCTTTATTAACAGCCCCAGTCGATCTGCGCCTGTGGAGCGCACTAATTCGTCTGAAGGTCGTTCCTGTGAGTTTCGGGGTAAACGTAGTCCCTTTGTTCAATCCCCTACGCACGCCGGTGACAAACGGGCTGAGTACGCATCAAGCGTTCAAGTCGCCTCAACCAGTTCATCACTTAACCGCGTTTCCACTGTGGAAGGACATTCTTTCGTACGTAGGAATCTTCACAAACCTGCCTGTTGTCATCATTGTGGTGAGGTTATTTGGGGAATACTCAGCACCGGGTTTCAATGTGAAAGTGAGTTTTGTGAAGCTGGAACTCTTCGACATTTCGATATATTACACTCATAACCTCAGATTTTCATACTTTGTTACCATCGTCACCATTAGTGTCAGGTTTTTGTTGAAATTCAATGGACGTAGCACTTCCTCTTTAGATAATTGTATACCAAATATCATCAGGTTTATACGGAGTCGGTTGGTGATTTGATGGTCAAGATTACCTCACCGGTTCACAACAGTTGAGTAATCCGTGTATGGCATTAACTCTAAACCTTTTTTTTCATTACGTTTTTCGATGGTGCCCTATAACTGGTACACTTTTATAGTTGTATATGTTGCAAGAAACGACCTGTATATAGTGACACCTATTTACTCGGTTTCCATTATTTTGCTATAGTCCTTAAGTTATTACTTCGTATTAGGTCTGGCGTATCCATACATAAAAGCCAAAATTCCCCTATCTCCTTATGGGCAATTATGTCAGCTCGGTTTACTCACCTCTTCATTGTTGGATATCAGCTCACATAGACCGCCAGGCGAACACGGTGAGCGGCAGAACAATCTCATTCCAACACATTTATTTGTTTGATAACGGATCCTCGTGTGGATTTGAAACGTCACAATAAATCGTTCACAACTCAGTGTGTGCCCTTTTCCAATACTTTAAATATGTTACCTGAACTGCAGACATTCTCACTGATTAACCAAATGTTCGGACGCAACGCGCTCAATGGTGTGAGGTAATGGGAAAACTATACCAACCGTGAAGGCTCCGTCCGTGAGCAACTATTCCTACATAACTGCATTCGTCATAATGTGTTACTAAGAACGTTACACGCAAGCCGCCGATTCAATCAAAACGTGCTACGATTGTCACCAGGAGTTACCAGAAACAAATCCACCGTGTACTTATTAACGATGCACACCACCGTCTGACACGATACAGACGCGAGTGCGAGAAATCCAAACAAGCGGCTACCCAATTACTCGGTTCCGAACGGACCAACAAGATTGAAGAAGCCATAAAACTTTCAACAGACTCTAACAAAAAAAAGATCGATTAACTCACAAATTTTAGCGCTTCAATCTACCCCAGAAACAAAACACCGAACCTGTGTACTGTCTATCAGACCATCAGTTGACACCCAACGAAAAGGCCGTTCTGTTAAAAGGTCTGAAATTCAATTATGCGGACGCATCCGCAACAGAATTCGTTGCATGTTTTGAATCGGGACTGAAACCCAGTGGTCTAGATGACCAGATGCAGCAGTCTGTCAGGACAAAGATGTGTCAACACCTGGCCAGTCGAAAACCAACAAACATCTTAACTAATGAAAATAAAGCACTGATGACACTAAAGGAGAACGACCAGATTTTCATCCTACCCACTGGCAAAGGAGACGCCATAGCCGTATTGAATAGACAAGATTATAAAGGCAAATTGAACGACCTTTTGAAAGACTCCGCAATGCACGAACATAGAAGAACCTACAAAAGGCAAAACTGTGACAGGTCTCAAGGAAAAGAAATCACTTACAGAAGAACAGGCTAAATACCTTAGACCTATTGAGGGACCAGTGCCACGATTATACGGGCAACTGAAGGTCCACGAGGATCAAGTATCATTGAGACCAATCGTTGCATCTAGGACAGCTTCGAACTACCAGTTGGCGAAGTTCCTTTTTCGTATTCTCCAGCCATGTTTACCTCACGATAATCATGACGCAAACAGCTCAACTGACTTCTTGAGACAGATTAAGGGGCTGAAATTGGAAAAAGACGATGCACTGGTTTCTTTCGATGTTACGTCGCTTTTCACCAACAAACCGAAGAAGCTTGCGATAGAAAGTTTGAATCTCCCGACAAACGAGGACAATAGCCTCCGCAATAGGACGAATCTTCCCCCGAAAAGAATTGATTCAGTTAGTAGAGCTTTGCATGGAGACTTACTTACAATTTGACGGCCGAGTCTACCTGCAGAAGAGAAACACATCAATGGGCTCACCTATATTAGGATTACTTGCAGACGCCGTAATGAAACACTTCGAGTGTAAAGCCTTTCAGACATCCAAACCTAAAGTGTGGCTTCCATATATAGATGACACATTTGTTGTTTTACCTTGTACTCAGCTTGACCAACTCCACAGTTGTTTGAGTAACATAATAGATGGAATGACGTTCACACGCAAAGAGGAAGAAAAATTCTCGATATATCGGCCATAAGAAGACCTAATGGCTAGCTTGAAACTATTGTCTATCGTAAACCGACAACAACTGACGTCATTCTCAGGTTCAATAGCAACCATCCAGCCGGTCAACGTAAAAGCTGCCTGCGAACATTATTTCGACGTCCAGACACGCAATGTAGCTCAACTGAACTTAGAAGACAAGGACAAAAGCACCTGTTCTAACTGTTCACTTCTAATGGGTACCCCACCAGTTTCATAAAGGCATCTGTCAGGGGTTTCACAAGAACTGAACGTACAGAACCCAAAACGCGAATGAGAATGCCATATATTCACTACACATCTGTAGCAGCACAAGGGATGTCCCAACCACTGGACACCCAAATATCACACAAACCAAACTCAACACTCCGTTCAGCTTTGCTGAACGCTAAGAATCGTGAAGAACCACACGAACAGTTTGGCGTGGTCTACGCGATTCCATATCTCAGGTGTGATCAAGAGTATATGGGAGAGACAGGCAAACAGCTTCTCACACGTATGTTCGAACACAAACTGGTGATGTGACGAGCTGACTCTAGATCACAACTGTGGCACCACGGCGCGGACACAGGTCACGAGGTCAACACAGATCACGTGAAAGTGGTCGCATAGGCAAAGATGAGAGGGGAACGACTTGTACTGGAGGCTCTCTATTCACGTAATTTGTTCAATCGACACGTAGATATAGACAGTCGCTACGTCAGCATCGTTGACACTGAAACGAATATATATATATATATATATATATATATATATATATAAAGTGTTTAAAAAGGGCACACAATGAATTGTGAACGATTTATTGTGACGTTTCAAATCCACACGAGGATCCGTTATCAAACAAATAAATGTACTGGAATGAGATTGTTCTGTCGCTCACCGTGTTCGCCTGTCGGTCTGTCTTCGCTCGTTGTTCGTCTCAGTGTCAACGATGCTGACGTAGCGACTGTCTATATCTACGTGTCGATTGAACAAATTACGTGAATAGAGAGCCTCCAGTACAAGTCGTTCCCCTCTCATCTTTGCCTATGCGACCACTTTCACGTGATCTGTGTTGACCTCGTGACCTGTGTCCGCGCCGTGGTGCCACAGTTGTGATCTAGAGTCAGCTCGTCACATCACCAGTTTGTGTTCGAACATACGTGTGAGAAGCTGTTTGCCTGTCTCTCCCATATACTCTTGATCACACCTGAGATATGGAATCGCGTAGACCACGCCAAACTGTTCGTGTGGTTCTTCACGATTCTTAGCGTTCAGCAAAGCTGAACGGAGTGTTGAGTTTGGTTTGTGTGATATTTGGGTGTCCAGTGGTTGGGACATCCCTTGTGCTGCTACAGATGTGTAGTGAATATATGGCATTCTCATTCGCGTTTTGGATACTGTGTGTTCAGTTCTTATAGGGCTTCTGATAGATGACTTTATGAAACTATTGGCATTCCCGTAGGAAGTGAACACTTTGAACAGATGTTCTCGTTTGTTGTCTTCCGAGTTCAAGTGAGGTACAGTTCGTGTCTGCACGTCGCAACAACGTTCACACGCAAGTTTTTAATTGACATGCTGGATAGTTTTCTTCTCCCTACTTCCACTCAACGACGTTAACGATTAGACTAGAAACAATTCCTAACTTGATATGATTCACTGTTGTGCGGTTGACTTAACAACTGATGTTGATACACTATTTGATTAGTGGTTAATTGTGCGCACAAAATTGGTTGGCAGGTTGTCCGACTGTGGAATACTGAAACTGCAATTTTCCGAAACGTTGAGTTTGGATTGTACATCTAAATTGATGGCTAACAGTTTTGAAGGAAAAAAAATATCGGTTGACTTTCCCCAGGCTTTATTGGTTTGCCAATGGTTATAATACAATTGATAAAAATGACAGACTGTGATTGAAAGAGTTACCTAACCACAACCTATCAACAGTATCACAAGTGCATTTCAGCACGCAACAAGCAATTGTAGACTAACAACAGGTGTTAAGTCAGGTGTATCTTTGCTCTACCGTAACGGTTCCGGGAGCAAATCGTTCAGCGCCTGAACAATTTTTGTTGTGGTTGTTTGCGTCTAGTTTGCACGTAAGTTCTACCGGTGGCAGTTTCGCAAAGCCTGATAGCTTTTTCTTGTTTGTCACACTTGTGTGCAATTCAAACGGATGGTTTCATACTATAGTATTAGCGAGGTATCCCTCAGATGGTTGTTTGGATGATGGGTAAAGCATATATCTGAATGGTTGATGGTGTTGGTGGAAGATTCTGTGTGCATATACCCAGTTTCGTTTGCCATGTCGGTTTTACGCTGAGAACTGATCCACTTTTTTGCAGCCTATATGGATAAGGTGGCGAACGATATATCGTAACCCGCTTTTTAGCTTTTTGTTCTGCCTTTTCACAAAGAACAATGCCCTTCGAAAAGTATCGATGGCATACTGGACCACTTTATTTCAGATAAGGTCGTATCATCGAATTGAATATAGTACTAAATCATTCTGCGTGGCATATTGTGAACAGCCTAACGAGGAAGTAAATATCAACTCCGTTTTTGTCTACTGGTGCACAGTTGAGAAGGAGGCCAGTACCGTTTGAAACCATCTTTCGTATGTCTCCTTCATCAGTGGTCCCGCCCGGTTTTTGTCCAAATGGAAAAAAGTGTATTACGTTACATCTGGTCTTGTTAGAGGGAAGCTTGTTGTTGCTAGCCCAGGAGAATAAAACGTTCACATGAAAGTACTCCTTTCCAGCCTTTGCTATGCTATCGTCCGTACGCCAATTGTTGATGCCGTCAGCTTCATGGAATTGATATGTTATGTGGTTTTAAACACGAGTAAAGTGAAAAGCAGAGGCTGTAATCTTGAGCCTTGGTTCACATACCTAATCGAAAAGTGTCACTCAGAAATTACATCCTCGAATTAACCAGTTCAGAGGCAATCGGTGACCTATAGGAGATAAGGGTTATTTCTGCCATGTTTGCGCTATCTCATCTATCAAACAGAACTGTTTACTCTGTCGAACGCTTTGGTAAAATGTGGAATGATATTATCAATTTGTTCGTTTTTGGCTCATTATATTTGCGTAGCAAGTTAGTCCATTTTTTTTTTCTAATTTTCTTCTAAACTCACGTTGGTTGTCAAATATCCGTGTAAACTGAATTAGCGACACTTTTGGCTGGTCGTCAATCAAGCTCCCTATGACTTTTAAAGCAACGAAGAGCAAGACGATCTTTGTCTGTACATCTCATTTATATGTTAGGTCCAACTTTGTTTCAAGCGGCTATTCCCAAAACACAACCTTTATCGATTGGTTGTATACCTACCATATAACAAGCAAAGTTGTTTATGCCAAGTGGTCAACAACTCATACACTTTGTTCCTGTGTTTGATGTTTTTGCCGGGCTTGAAATATTCCATTCTAAATCGATTGTCTGACCTAATAGGAAATATGTGTACGTTTCCCTGCCATAGTGTTTGTGATCCTTTTTTCTTAAGAGATTAATCACTGTTGCATGTAACAAAACGTTTGAGCTCTCACCAGTTTTCGACTTCACACTTATCTCTGGTGTGCTCTCTTCTTGTTCATAGTCTGCAATATACTGACCCATGAGAGGTGCCACATATCTGTCTATACACCCTGTATCACCTTGGCATCTATTCTTGTTCAAGTGAGTTTATCACTGTTGTATTTTTGTTTTCTTTGCTGTTCTTCACTCGTTTTCCTGTGTTTCCACTGTACAGTCATGTTCTAATCACAGTGTCATCGTTGGACAGTGAACTATTTCGCCTTAAGCACAATCGCTTGGGGTGTATACTATTACGGAATTAAAATCTTATTTGCATTTTGTTGTATCCGATTTTACAGTGGTCGCACGTACCTGTTAGATGATAAGAAGTGTGGATCTCATACTCAACGATGACCTTGAATTTTCACCTGGAAACTCCATCCCTAAAATTGTTTGTACGATGCAGTTCTACGTCCCAGGTATTGTAGTTGTTACCAGTAAAGCGTAGTGAGATTTAAACTACGTTGTTACCTGAAATTGACGTGAACTAAACGGTATTGTTTTTTTCAAAGGCTAAAATAGCTTGCGTTTCGTGTTTATATTAACGACCAACATTCTGTGAAGAGCCTGCTCACTTGAGATCGGATCACACGGTCGAGTGAACAAGCGCGGTAGAATGCGGGAAGCCCGGCCCCGTTGATCGTTCGATATATCCAGCCATCAGGTCACTGTGTTGACCCAGCCACTTCGGTTGTGACCGTTCTCGCATTGAGGAAACATGATCGGCCCACCGTAGAGAACATATGGTATAAACCATTTGTTTTTTTTGGAGTGACAGATTAACCTGGTTTTTCTACGATTTACAGGTTCATCCCGTTGCTTTCTAGTGTGTCACTGATTAGATAGCGCGAACTTTCGACACGTTGCAATACATCTCACTGTGCTCATTAGTTTCTTTCATGTACTCATTATATAAGCAGAGTATATTAATGTAGTCTATCCAAACGATGTTTTTCTCCACGTTGTTTGTTTTCCAGTCTCCCGCTTCCCATTGTTGGTCAGATCCTATTCATTTCAAGCGGAAATTCTGTAATGTATGCCGGAAGCGGCTCGAAGACAGTCTGTCTGTGCGTTGCGAAGGTTAGTTTTGCGGCTTTACTTCATTCTGGATCATAACCCCGTTGAACTCATCTGGGTCCAGAAATTTTATCGGTTAGAATCAGATAGATTGTCAATCATGCGAATTATCACAGCACTGGCCATTCAAAATCATCATATGATTTTTTGGGCGCTTCACTCTCTGCTCTGGTTTTGTCCGAATAAAAGCGTTATTATATTGAAGAACATTCACAATTGATTGCAGTTTCTGTATTCACATTGGTTCGGCAGCCAGCCCGTTGTGAACAGAGACATTAGACAGGAGCGAAATTCGAGTATCTTGCTTCTTTTCGAAAGTGTTGATGGCTATCAATTATGCGTGATCTTCATGTTATATCAGCTATACTCTTCTATCACTCATTAGTAGCTGTGTAAGTGGTTTTGTTTTCGAAAGCTATCCATATTGAGCTGTCCTATAGCAACCGAATGATTAACAAAATCTTAATCCTACAAACGTTCGTTGTTTTACCTCAGTCTCACGTAGGCGTACTCACCTTTTGGGCTACCGTTATTTTGACAGCCAACACACCGATTCGCACAGCGTTGCGGTCAGTGCCTTGATTTTACAATGGGAAGTGCATTTCAGCTGCTGCAAGTTATGGTCCCCCTAAGGTCCGTCGACATTGTCTGATCACTGGCGCCCTATTCCTCGTTTGCACTGGTGGTTCCGCTTTTGATATCTGCTAAACGTATGCGTGTTGACAGTCTACCGGCAATTGTTGCGACCCAAGTTGTTAGGGTCTGTTTTTGAGATATTTTCTCCACGTTAGTTTGGACACCCTATATTCGCTTAATTTCAACCAATCGTCACAGCGTGTTCTTCTGATCGTTCATTTTTTCTTGAGCACCGTTATGATCATGTGGCCTTACCTGGTAGCGACAAGGATTCATGTGAAACAGCGGATGTGGAGTGTCGTTAAGTAGCGTTTTCAGTTTGTGTGCATTGTTGCTGAGACTTATCCGTGTCCGGTTCGTCTTATGTCGTGTGGATCGGCTTGGCAGTGTCGGTGTGTGGCTATGGGATCGTGAGAAGTGAGCTTTGGTGTAGCATTAGTGGGTATTTGAGACGCAGGTGATTGTCTTTGTGCTCATGGTGAGATCAGTATCACGACGGTCTTGTGAGTGTGTGTGATTAGTATCGGATATTCTTAGATGTTTGTCATCAGCTGATTGGCCGTCTGTCTGTCTATATATAAGTCTGTCTGTCTATTAGCTGGCCACAACGTGGACCTGACCTCAGCCTTCACCATCATAATGCGCCACCACAACCCACGGTTCTTAAAATTTGCTGAAGCCGTCGCGATTAACCCTGTGTGTGTGTGTGTGTGTACAAAAACAATTATGAACCTGAGGTTGCCATGGTCCTAAGTCGTGGTGAGTGTCATTCAGATCATACGATTGGACGTTTTGTTATTGTTGGTTCCTTTGTTCATACCCCCCGAAGTACTGTAGACGTTAAATTGAAAGGTTCCCGTGTTATTGGTTATTTGGTACTGACGAGCCAATACGAAATGCTACCAGTGTTCGTCTTCTAACTGTTTTGTTCATATTAGCTAGGCGACTGGCTGTGTGGTGGAATCGTGCATACATGCTTGTGTGTTTATGGGGGATTCTGTGATGCGTGTGAAACTTTGGCAAGGCGCATTTGGTCAAGCCGTATTTAAGGGCTGTTCGCACATGGCTCTCACGATACAGTCTTTCAACATTGTAGAGGTCGCCAAACCGAATTTGGGGGCCAAAATTCCAGCTCGAGTGAGAATCGATATGCACGTTGCTCTCACCGAGCTGATGCCAGAGATCCGTAAGGAGTGATTTGGCCCCCGTCGACGTGATTCTGTTTTTCTGATTACTGTCACAATCAAAAAATACAAGGGTTGGAAGTGACTGTCCTTGTATATAATTTTTAACTGTGATAAGTGTATCGTGCTGTTCAAATTGTAATGTCACACGTTTCCAAATAACATGAGACGTATGTGATTAAATGAGGCTATCTTGAACCTGTGCAAATGCCGTTGCTCGCTCATTTCTATGTAGTGTTACCATGGTTTGAATCTGATTCTGTGGTTGTTGTTTCGACTACTCACAATACATGCATTGGACTACTCATAATGTTGATATGTGGTTAGTTTGTTAGCACCAATTATGATCACCCCGACTCGCACGAAATGGTGGTAAAATCAGTTGTTCGCGTGCCACTTCATGGGTGTGCGTTAGAACTTTTCTGTTACGTTGGCGTAGTGGTCAGGCTTGTGTGCTGTTTTCATTCGGCGGTCTATGCTGACTAGGGCCTCGGCTTTTGCAAGTTCAGCCATGTCAGATTAGTCAAAGGGGAACAAAATGCAGATGTGCTCGCTGTAGATGGTGCGTGTCTTGTGTTTTGGTTCTGTTTGATGCTTGTTCTTGCTTGGTCTAGTTTTGTGTGTCTAACTTGCTTGTCTCTACGATGTTGTCTTATGCATATCTTATGTTGTATGTCCTGTGTGGACGTGTTAATTTTATAAGTTTCGCTGTCCAGCCTGTGCGTAGCTATTCCGATTTGATTACCGCTGGTGGTTAGTAACGTAGCGGTTGCGTGTGTATGTGTGTCGCCTGCTGTCTTGCGGTAGGAGCTTCTTGACTGAAGGATTTAGATGCGAGCCCTAATCGCTCTCTTGTCTAGGTTTGGGCGTCCTGCCAGTATCCAAAGCCCACATAAACCATGATTACACAATGTGAACAGAATACCACACAGCATTGGCCATCGCGCAGTATAAACCGAGTTGCCTTATCTGCTGTTTGCGGCGGGGTGGATTGATGAAAATATGCTATTGCTAAACCTTCCCCTTCCCTTTCCCTAATGACCCCGCCAATATGAATCCTAGGGCAGAAAATGCTCATGCAAATCTCGGTAACATGAAGACCAATCTGAGACACTCCTGGAGTCGCAAGGCGCTCTCCGTTTGGACTTGGAATGTGCGCATGCTACTGGATCGATACAGCACCACAAGACGACCGGAACACCGAACCACACTGACCACTATAAAAGTAAGTCGTTACGGCATTGACGTAGCAGTCTTGAGTAAAACAATGTCTGAAGACCAAGGTGAACACCAAGAAGCAGGTGCTGGACACCTTCTGCTGAATAGGTTACCCGACAGACTGTGCTCGGGAACGTGGTGTCTGTTTCTCAGACGCTGATCGCGCCAATGTTTTGATGCTAGGCGAACCACACAGCATCGGCCCTTGAACGCTGTCCATGCGCCTGCGACTCGGTCGAACTAAGTGTGCCAGATTTGTTAGTGTTTAAGGTCCAATTGTATGTCAAGCCGATGATGCAAAGGACCACTTCTATAATCAACTGTCCGCCACAATCCGATCAGTACCAGAGAGTATACGGCTGTTTGTTGAACGCTTGAACACTTGAGTTGGGGGAGACTGGGTAGCCTGCCAGGGAGTTCTCGGACCATACAGTTTTGGTTCTGTCAACGATAACTGTGATCGGCTGCTCCACCTGTGTGCTACTCACGAGCTGGCTATCACAAACACCCGATTCCAGCCGGATGTGAGAGACACCACGACATGGACTCACCCAAGAAGCGATCATCATCATTTGCTCGATTACGTGATTGTGCTTCAGCGCGACATTTGTGAAGTGCGTATCACGCGAGTGATGCGTGGCGCTGAATGCGGCACCGATCGTAGGCTGGTCCGGACCAAATTGTTTATCCATGTATGCAAGTCTGTTTGTTGCATATCATCCCGACAACGGCAGAAGTTGGGTGTCAAACGATTGCAAAACTTCAAGACGAGAACTACTTCTTAACGTACAGTTGCCGCTCGTCTGAAAAATGCTCCTGTATCCACTACTCCTGGAAGAAGAGATTACGGTAGCAACCACCGAGACGATCGGTATGGGGGACCAGAAGTGTCCGGACTGATTCGACGAAAACAACGCGGCTATCTCCACTTTGGTACAAGAGAATAACACAGTGTTTACCGCCTCCACAATGGACCCAGACAATGAAGACAAAAGAGTGACATTCCTGAGTAGTCGCCGTCAACTGGCCGAACGTGTCCGTGGGATCAGTGATGATTGGTGAGGAAGGCAAGGTGAGTGGATGCAGGGCGACGCTGATCGCGGACAACACAAGCAGTTCTATGATTCACTCAAAGCGATATTCGGCCCATCCATTCAGTATACCAACGCGCTGGTTGACGCGGACACTGGGTCTTCATGCACACAGCTAGAGGACATCATGAGAGTCTGACTTAAACACTTTGGTAATCTGCTTAGCCGTCCTGCCACCATTGGTTGGGTGGCCGTGAACAGCCTACCGCAACAAGCCGTCAAATATTAATTTGCTCCCGCCCCGGATTTTTCAGAGCTGCAAAGATCGATTAGACAGCTGCACAATAGAAAGGCTGCAGGCGAGTATGCATTGTTCAGTGAAATATTGAAGAATGAGGAACTGGCATTGGAACGCGCTTTGCTCCATCTGGTTGGAGGACAGGAAATAATGCCACATGATTTCAAGGATGCCCTCGTCTTGCCTTTGGTTAAAGGTAATGGTAGCAAACAATGACCCGACAGCTATCAGGGCATTGGTCTGCTGAGCTGCGTTGGCAGAGTGCTTGCAAGAATCCTTCTGAACCGATTGAACGCAAACGTTTCGGAGGCCTATGTTCCTGAGGAGCAGTGTGGATTTCGAGTGAGTCGCAGTATGACCGACTTCGTGTTTGCTGTTCGACAGATTCAGGAGAAATGCCAGAGATGCAACCAGTTTCTGTATGCATTCTTCTTGGACATCACCGAGGCTTTTGATCCTGTGAGCCGCGAGGCGTTATGGACGGTGCTTGATAAGTTTTGATGTCCAGGTAAGTTTATCAGTTCGACTAGAATGCAGCATATGAGCTTGAAGGTGAAAGTATAATCGTGTGGTTCGAAACGTGATAATTTTAATGTTGTGATTGATGTGAGGCAGTGTTGTGCCTTGGCTCCAGCCCTGTTTAGTTTATATTTGACTGCCATGCGGGCAGTTGCTTTTCGTGACTCTGGGGAGGATGGCGTTGAGGTTGAGTACTGCATGGATAGCCACTACCTGACTATTGGACGTTTCTGTGCTTCAACCCAGCAACATACCTCAACGATGCGCATGCTTCCGTTCACAGATGACAGCGCGTTGATGGCACACTGAACTACAGCCACTGGTCACGGCCTTCGCAACTGCGGCATCCACTTTTGGATTGCATATCAACACAGGCAAGACATTTTCTTTCTTTCAGTCTTCGGAAATGCTGTGTTCTGACCTAAAATCCGCATCAATGGAGAGAATGATGGTAGCTGCGCAGACTTCTGCTGCTTGGGTAGCAGTCAATCTGTGTCCGCGGACTGCAGGTTATGAACTCGTGTGACGAAGGCTAGCGCTGTTCCCAGACATTTTCAAAGACGTGCCTGAAGAACCACAACCTGGGGTTGAAAACTAAGACGCGTGTCAAACGCTCAGTGGTGTTGTCTGCGCTGTTGTTCCCCAGTGGAAATTAGATATTGCCTCAGCGGAACATGTGCTATCTGAACCGTTTCCGTGTGCAATGTCTGAGGCGCATCTTGAGTACTCGGTGGTCAGACATGGTTCCGAACACTGAGGTACTGCAGCGAGCGGACATAAACGGGATGGAAGCCCTGCTGATGCTGAATCAGCCTCGTTGGCTACGTCACATCCGTCGGATGCGCGATGACCTCATTTCGAAGTAACTGATGTATGGACAACTGAAATTAGGTAAACGAAATTCTGGTAGTCAACAGTTGAGATACTAGGATGTTATGCAGGTAAGTCTTTCGCGTTGTAACATTGGTTTTAGATGTTTGGAAGAATAAATGTTGAACTAGACGGTCTGGAGGATCATGATCCGGAGGGGCATCTGCAAGTCCAGTGAACAGTTATTGCGTGGCCGAAAACGGAAGTGTGCGGTATGCAAAGGAACCATGGGTGCCATAGGTCGTGGCGATATGACTGTTTGACGTTGCGGTATATGCGGCCGCAAATGCGTTGCCCATCTCATAAGTAAGTCACCAGCCCACTCATAGTACACCGTCGACCGAGACAACAAGTACGCTTGAGCCCAAGTAGGTTATATCAGTTATATTCATTTTTTTTGTTCGCATCGACCACCATGGCTTGGCAACCCACCCGTTCTCCTGTTCAGAAACCTGGGTTTCTGTGGTCTCTTACCTTTCTTTGAGTGCAGTGTATGATGAACGTTCTGTCTGGTTTCTTCCAGTTCAACCCCTGATTTTGTTTTTGTTTTCAATACTTTTCTTCCCAGTTTAGAACTTACCATTGGAGTCTCTGTTTATTTTCCGAAAGAATAGGATTTTCAGTTTCGTTCTAGCCGATCAATTGGCTAATCAGCACTGGACGGCTGGACACAAATGCTTCATTGACGCTTACGTCGGTTTTATTCCTTCGGGTTTACACTAGTGTGTGATTGGAAAAACAAGTGACGCAGCGCAAGCCATTCGTGGTGATGGTCAAACACAACTGTTCTTTGGCTTCGATCGCTGTGACAGGTTAATCCGAAACAGATGCCGCCAGTCATGTGTGTGTGTGATATCTATGTTGCACTCCCATGTTGGAGCGTCTTCTCGACACTTGCCTGCTGCAGCTGCATAGTGTAGGGGCAGTCGTTTTCTTCAACACACGGTAATAATTGATACGTTGGTCGAGCTTGCTTCCGCAAAACTGTCGTGGTAACGCAGTATTAGTATTGGATAATGGAGTTATGGAAATTGTTGACGGGTTTGCATACTTTGCAGTGACGTCAACGGTGGCTAAAGTATACGGAATGAGATAGAAGCTCTTATCTGCAAGATTATGGCAGTATTCACCGGTCTGGTACATCTTTTTCGACAAGGCTGAACTTTGTCCAATAACATCCTTCATTCCATGGCCGCCTGTGTTATCACTCATTAAGTGATGCCGTGGTAACTCGACCTAATGTTTGGTTGACCTCATTTAGAGTTGGTGACTGAACTCCACAATAACCAACCAATCGGACCAGACGATCTGTCAGAACAGTGACGGACTAGCCGTTTATACAAAAGTAGACATGATCTTCAAGCCACTCCGCGCCATATTCCATTGTAATTTGTTAATTGAGCACAGTTACGATAAGGTATCCTCAAACCAACTCCAGAAGTTGCTTTACGAACCTCATGAAGTGAATATTTGGCCTATACACAACAACAGGCATATTCCGTAAGCTCTTGGACAAAATGATGGACAGGATGATTCCTAGCAGTCAGTCAGCGTAGTATACACATTACACTATGCACACTGGTAGTCCAAACACTTAGTCAGAGTCAGTGTACACCGACTAACCGGCTTACACCTGTTACTAAAAGGGGAATGGCCCTGACAATCGACTCGTTGTGCCTTTATGTATATGCACACGATTCTCGTTATCGACTGGGTTGTACTGTTATTGAAGTGTCACTCGATTCCACCTGATTACGAATATGAAGACAACCGTCGGGAACTTAAACCCAAACTGACTAAAAGCTTGCGCAAGGACCGTGAGCACCACTTGGTTGAGTAGTCAAAAAAATAAGACAAGCCTTTTCATCGGGGAATGGCAGAAGGCTTTATTCCCCTGATTCGTCGAGTTGGTGTAAATGAGCCCATGTGTGAAAAAGGTGGTTCGCTTATCACTACCAGGTGATCTCGTCGACGTGAACAGGTTGGCTGAACAGCTTTAGGGACGGCTTAGCTGGATTCAACCAGATCATGTGGACGACAGAACCCGAATGGTTAGTTACTGCTTTCCAGACGGCCCTGTGTCTGAAGCAGAAATTGCTCTGTAGCTTATTTTATTAAAGAATAACAAGGCTCCTAGTACAAACTTCCTCTCTCCTTCTCTTTTTAAGGATGGTGGGGAGAGATTGGTATCATAACTGACGAAGCTCCTTCAGACGATCTGGGAGACTGAAGAGGTGCCTCATGCTTGGTGCCTATCAACAGTCATTCCTGTTTTAA